>JABUQX010085944.1:0-7500 GCA_015478945.1 Trachelipus rathkii | reverse complement strand
AACAATAACAGTAACAATAACAGTAACAATAACAATAAAGTAAACACAACACAATAATAATAATATAATAATAAAAATAAATAATAATAATACTAATACATTAATAATAATAATATCATAATAATAATAATAATAATATTAAATAATAATAATATAATAATTATATAATAGAGTTTATCTATAATTAAATGAAGTTTTAAATAACAATTAAATTTAAATACTACTACTACTACTACTAATACTAATATAATAATAATAATATAATAATTTATATAATATATAATAATAATAATATAATATAATAATATAATATATATAATAATAGAAATAAATAATCATATATAATAATATGAATAGGCCTGTTTTGGCTGGCAGTAAAATGGATTAAAAAAAAAAAAACAAATAGAAAGGTGGCTTCATTATCTAGATGTCTGACTTAGTCCGTAATCCGTCTAGGGCGAACGCACTATGTGTTCTTTCTCGAATTCCTCATTTGGCAATCAAATGGCGGCCCCGTGGGGTCCTTCTAACTGCTTATAATACATTCAATTTATCCAAGGATTATGATTCTGTTCAATATATAGTATATATATTTATATATATATTATTATATATATATATATTATTATATTATATATATCTTATATTATATATATATATATATTATATATATATATATAATATTTTCATATATTTAATATTAATTGCAATTATACTACTACCACTACTATATTACACACCAATACATTGTTACTACTACTACTCTAACTACTACTAACTACTACTAAAAATAATATAATATATAATAATATATAAATATATAATAATAACTATTAATATCAATATAATAATATATAAATAATATAATATAATAATATATAATAATACATCATTAATAATAATAAATAATAATAATTAATATAATAAATAATAATAATAATAATAAATAAATGATAAAACATAACGTAAACTGAAATTCCATAACTTTTACAATAAAAACAAGAAAATCGCCTTTTTTTTCTTTTCTTTTTTGTGGTGGCTAGTAAACTACTTTCTCCTTGGAATTGCATTGTGTGTTTTTTTTAATTAAAACTTTATTATATTAGGTTATCGATGCAGAAATTATAGAAAATCCTTTTTTGAGAGAGAGAGAATGAGAGAGAATGACTGAGAGAGAGAGAGAGAGAGAGAGAGAAGAGATGAGGTTCAGAGACGAGAGAGGATGGAGAGAGAGAGAAGAGGAGACGAGAGAGAGAGAGAAGAATGAGGGATATTGGGGAGCAGGAGTGGAGGGGAATGAGAGAGGGAAAGGATAACTGAGAATCACCCGGAAGTAGTAAGCGGAGGGATCGACAGTGAGAGAGAAGAGGGGGTGGGGAGATAAATTGAGGGATATCAATCTGAGAGCCGGAAATGGAGGTCAACTCTTGAAGAGGGAGGTTATTGAATATGTGCTTGTTGTGTTATATATTCAGCTTGACAATAAATGATAATAGAATTGTATTTAGGAAACAAATTAGCGTTACATTCCATTTATACAGTGTTGAATGTATGTATGAACGTACGTGGTGTAGGTGTGGTGTTGGTGTGTCTGTGTGTGTGTATCCTTTTGTATACTTATATAGCCAACTCGTATATGCTTTATAGTAAACGAAGGCGTGATATCAATTCTTTTGTAGATAATATACTTTCTATCTTCTGTTTTCATTCTGATCTCATTTTAATTTTATTTGGAGTCATTTCTTTTCACATTTGTGTGTGATGTGTTTATTGTGTGTGTTAGGCACTTTTCGTCCTTAGGTGTGTTTCCCGTGTGGTGAGATTTTCCATTATTTTGGATTTGTTGTTGTCTGATTCAGGTCTCTTCACACCCCCAAGTCTACTACTCACCTCATCTCCCTATCTCATCTCCTATTCTCTCCTTTGTTCGCAAAATAGCTCCAAATGGAGAAATTTCTGGGGATGGAGGGTCTTATCTATCTAATCATATCTATCTATCTATCTACACTTCTATCTATCCTATCTATATCTATCCATATCTATCTATCTATATATCTATCTAATTATTTATCATTGAAATTATTTATCTATATATCTGTTTTTAGTTTATCTTTAAAAACTGAATGCGAATTGTAGACAAGCAAGATATAACCATAACCATCATTCCTATCCGAGTGTCTTGTTACTTTTTGATATATACTTACACTTTGAAAGCAATCGTTAGGAAGATTTAGGTTTAAAATATTAACGTGGATTTTTTGTACTTACATTTCTTTTGCTTGAATAAGATTACCGGAAGAGAAGAGAGAGCAGTAGAGAAGCAGAAGAGAGAAGAGAGGAGTAGAGCACCGAGAGAGAGAACGAGAGACGCATACAAGAAGCACACAGAGCAGAGAGAGAAGGAAGCGAGAGAGGATTGTACTAATTTTCGCTTACGGTTTAAACACCAGTAATTTTAATTTAAATAATATACTATTATGATAAAAGTTCGGTAAGTTTTCAAAATGAAAAAAAGACTCTTTGACTCTTTCTCTGTAAGTGAATGTAGAAAAGCGTTTAAAATATTTACCTACACAACAAGGCATATTATAAGTTATTTAAAATTGATAATCTAGATTAAAAAGAAATTAGCAATGGACACTTTTGTTTGTGTTTTTTAAGAAATGTATCAATTTTAATGCCTCACACAGAATATTGTTTCCTATTGTTAGCGTTAGTCTCTCTCTCTCTCTTCACTCTATCCTATCTCTCGATCTCTCCCATGATCTCAAACTCCCGCCATACATATCACACAAACAAAAATACATATCCAGAAATAAACCACAAAAAAAACACCATCAAAATACAAAGAAAATCCAATACACCAAGAAAACCGCTGAGGTGAGTATTAAACAATTAAATAAAAATCTAACAAAATATAAAAAGGTACATTGAAAATTTGAAATGCTTAATGCAGTACAACTACATCGATACAAAAAAATTCTAATCATACAAACAACACAGGCAGAAAAAAAATAACATAAAAAATCCAATAAAAATAACATCTCTCTCTTCCTTAATTAATTCCTTTTATCCTTCTTTACTACGTACTCATCCCCGTCTAATTTGTCTTATACCCCTCTACCATCTTCATAATCTTCATCTCATCGCCCGCCATCTCATCTCGAGCATCCCGCTTTCTCCCCCATGCTCCTCCTGCGCCTATGCGGCGTAACCTATCCCATCCCCTTCCCCTTCCCTCCCGGCGCCTTCCACTTCAGGGCCTTCACGCCACCCGGTCTTACAGCCTCTTCATCTAACTTCCTTCCCGCCTGCTGCCTTCATCCCCACACCAAAAAGACCAAAAACCCCCACCACCACGCCCCGACTCCCCCCTTCTCACCCCCCCCCACACACCCCCACCCCACCCCCCCCCCACCCCCCCATTCTATCTCAAATCTCATCTCTCTCTTCCTCCATCATCTATCACCATTCTCATCTCTTCTCCTACCTCATCATCTCTCATCATCTCTCTCTCTCTCATATTCTCTCTCTCATCTCTCTCTCCTCATCTCAATTCCCTTCTCCATCTCTATCTCTCATCCCTCCCACTCCATCTCTCTCCTCTATCTTTCTTTGCATGTATATCATCAATCTTCTATCATCTATCTTCATCTCTCTCTCTCATAAAAAATCTCTCTCTCTCTCATCCATCATCTCTTTCTCGAATCATCTCTCCATCTCATATCTACATCATCAATCTCTCTCATCTCCTAATCATATCTCTCTCGCTCTCTCATCTCTTCATCTCAGGCCCAGCAGATCTGTTATCATCGCACGTCACTCTAGTCTCATTCCCTTCCTCCCCTAGACTCCCGTCCCACACGGCCCATACCTTGGCTAGGCCTCCTGCGTCCCCTCGTTTGCCCTGAGCCCTGTCACCCCCCCACCCCCACCCCCCTCCCACACCTCCCACCCTCCCACACCCTTCTCTCTCCACACCCCTAAAAACCCCTCGCTCCAGACGCCCCGGCCTCCCTTTTGGCCTCCGGATAACACCATTTCCCATATATCCGCCCTGTCCCCCCCCAAAACCCCCCACCACCCACCCTCTTCTTGTTTCCCTCCTTTCGTCACTACACATGTTCGCAAAGCGGCTCTTTCGTCCCGACCTTATTCTTGGTTCTCCTTCCCCTCAACTCGCCTTTCTCTTACCCATTTTTATTTGCATTTCTCCAGGCCCCCTCAGGAGGCTAGCGGCGATCCGGGGCCCACTCAGGGGGGACGTTTTACCTCCCAACACCGTCGGGCGGGGCGGAGGCCCCCCGCGACCCCACCCCTTCCCCACGCGCGGGGGCTTCCCTGGCGCACAACTCAACCGGCGAGGGGGAGGGCCTTCGTACATCCACCGTAGTCGTTCCCACAGGCGGCCGACGACGCCCCTCTTCTGCCATCAGGTGCAGAGTCATCACACCCTTAGGGAAGTCTTATTTCGTCCACCCCCCCCCGCCCCCCCTTTTCCTCGCCCAGTCTCTTTTCTTTTCCCGCGCCCCATCCCCGGTCATCTCCAACTTTCAGGCCATTTCTCCTCCTCTTCCTCCTTCTTCCCCTCTTTATTATTATTTTTTTTATATTTTTCCTTTTCATTCTGTGCCCTTCTCCCCGGCTTCCCCCCCTGTCTTCCCTTATATCGCTGTCGCTCTTGTCGTTTTTCGCGCTTCTCCTTTTTTTTTTTTTTTTTTTTTTTTTTTTTTTTTTTTTTTTTCATCCTTTCCAGAGGCCCCCTTTGGACCCCGGTTTACCCGCCCTGTCATTCCGTTTTCCTGTCGACTTCCTCGTTTTACCGCTCCTCTGCGGTCTCTCCCGCCGCTGCCCCTCTTCTCATTACTCATATCTCATCATCTCTTTCTCTATCTCTCTCTCTCTCATCTCTCTCAATTCTCTCTATCTCTCTCATTCTCTCTCAATCATCCTATCTCATCTCTATCCAATCTCTCTCTCAATCTTCAATCATATCTCACATACCTCTCAATCTCTCTCTCTCTCCTTCATCTCTCTCATCTCTGGTTCACGCTTTGGCGCTCTCGTCTGTCCCCCCGTGGTCGCCCCCTCCTTCGCGCGTCTTTCGGGCATCCTCTCTCCTCCTTTGGGTCTCCTCCCTTCCTTCTCCAGCCCCTCTTCGTCGCCGCGGTTCCTCGGTGGGCCCACCTTTCGGGGGTGCTGCGCTTAACCCCGTTGCTTCTGGCCTTCGTTCGGCGGCCCCCCATGCCGCCCTGCTTTTCGGCGCTTCTCTATCTCTACAATCTCATACTCTCATATCTCTCATCCTCTCTTTCTCATCATACAACCTCTCTCACATATCTCTCATCTCATCATCTCTCTCTTCATATCTCTCTCTATATCTCAATAAATCTCATCTACTCTTCATCATCCATCTCATCTCCTCATCTAACTCTCAATACCTCTAAAGTCATCTCTCATACTCAAAATACATCGCTTGCCTTACATTGCCATTACCATTCCGAGGGATTTATTTTATTCTCCACTCTCTCTCTTCTCTTCTCTCATCTCTCTTCTCAATCTTCATCATCTCAATCCTCTCTCTCCATCCTCTCTCTCTCTCTACTCTCTCTCTCTCCATCTCTCTCTCTCTCTCTCCATATCTCTAAGTCAACTCTCATACATAATCTCACATACATCCTCTCATCATACCTCATCTCCACAACAAATCTCATCTTCTACACTCACGCTCATCCCTACGCCGAAGGAGGTCCAACTCCATCTTTATCCTTCTAAGCAGAATTATCTCTTGTGCCTCTTGGATATGCCCTTTGGTAACCCTCTCGGTGCATGATGTCCCCCAAAAAAATAACTCGTCGTCTGCGCGGTTCCCTGTGGGCCTCCTCCTTGCGCTCGTGCCGCCCTCACCCGTATTTCCCCAGCTCTTTGTGGTGGTCCTCGCGGGTTTGTGTCTCTCTCTTCCCAATCACTTCTACAAATTGGTCCGGTCGTCTGGCTTGGCCCCCTCGTCCGGGGGTGGCCGCAACCCCCTTCTTCCTTGTTTTTGGTTGTTTCTGGGCCTCTCTCCCGTCTTTTATCTGGTGTGCGGCGCAGGTTCGACTTTTTCTGGTTCTCCTCCTTTCTCGGCTCCTGTGCCCCCCCCTCCTGTCTGCCCATGCCCTTGGCCCTCTTCCCTTGCCTTGGTGGCTTTGCCGTTTGCCGACTTCCCCTTCTGGGTTTCTCCGGTCCGTGCGCTCGTTCTTCGCCGGTTTGGCTCTCTCCCCCCTCGGCCCTTTCCGTCCCTGTGGCCCTTGGCCTTGGGTTTTCCCTCCCTTTCCTCGCTTTTCCCCCCTTTCCGTTCCCCTTCGGGTTCCCCTGCTCCGAGACCTCCTTCCCCGGTCGGTGCGCCCTTTCCCTCGGCCACTCCCCGTCCTGTCGCCCCGCGTCACTCGGGTTTTCCTCTCGCTTTCGTCGCTTTCGCCCTTGACGTGTCCTTCCTTTTTCTCCGGTTGTTTTTTCGCCTTGCTCCTGGCTGTTCTCTCACCACTTCTGCCCGGCTTGTTTGGCGCGCTGCCGCTCTTGTACTTCAAGCTCCTTCTTGATGGAAGTCTTCGATATCCAGGCCGTCGTCGTCGTCGTCGTCGTCACGTCCCCGTTGCACTTTTTTTTCTTCTCTTCTTCTTGTTTTGGTTTCCCCCGGTTCGCCCCGGACCCCGGTGTGTGTCGCCGCGCGCCCGCCGCGCGCCCCGTGCGCTTCCGGTCGCGCCGTCGGGTGCCCTCGGCCCTCTTGTCGCGTCCGCGCCTCACTCTTTTCTCGTTCTGCCGTTCTTCCCTTTTCCTCTGTCCTTCTTTCCTTTTTTCTTTTCCTTTCTTTTCATCTCCCTTTTCTCTCCGTTCGTCCCCTTTTCTTCTTCCCCTCCCCTCTTTTCCTTTTCTTTCCTCGCCCCCTCTTCCTTCTTCCGTTTTTGCCCCCTTTTCCT
Source organism: Trachelipus rathkii (assembly GCA_015478945.1). NCBI lineage: Eukaryota > Metazoa > Arthropoda > Malacostraca > Isopoda > Trachelipodidae > Trachelipus > Trachelipus rathkii. Next base: position 541 of record JABUQX010085944.1, on the reverse strand, counting down.
GTTTTCCCTCTCTTCTTCATCTTTTTCCTCCCCCTGTTTTTTCTTGACCTTTGGCTGTCCGTCCCTCCGGCCGTCGCGCCCGCTCCCCTCCGGCCTCCCCCCCGCACTGCGTTTCTTGCTTTCCTGCTTTCTTGCTTACTCTTCTCAGTCTTACTTTGCCCCCATTTTTATTGCCCACGTTTCCTTGTTTCACCCTTGGGCCTCTCTCTCTCCTCTCTCTATATATATATATTCTATATACTTATCTCTTCTATATATATATATATATATATATACTAATGATATATATATATATATATTCGCCAATGTTAAACAATGAAGTTATTTTCAAAAAAAATGTTTATCAAATAAGACAAAATGTTTATCATAATGGCTGGTGGGAGGGGGCCTGTGGAGATGCTTGCGCTATTGCCTTATTGAGAACGCTAAATGTTCAATATATATATATATATATATATATATATATATATATATTATATATATTATATTTATTATATATCTATATATATATATTATACTATATATATATATATATATTATT
>JABUQX010085943.1:27500-28671 GCA_015478945.1 Trachelipus rathkii | reverse complement strand
CTGATTCTAACCATTGAGGCGATTAATATATTATATATATATATATATATATATAATATAAATATATATATATATAATAGATATATATATAGTTATAAATAATATATAATATAATATATATATATATAGTATATATATTATATATCATATAATACTATATATATTATATACTATTATAATATATATAGTAAACACAGGGTGAAAGTCGTTATATTGCGAAAATTCAGTATTGATATTCTTGCCATTGAAATAATTAGAATAGTTTGTCAAATAAAAACATTTCACCTAAACCGCCTACGTTTCCAAGAAGACAAAGGTGAGAAAACCTATTTAAACCATTAAGTACAATAAACAGTAAACTAAATTCTGGAAAGTATAATACAAAATTATTTCAATTTATTAATTAAAGAAAAATACAATACATTACTGCACAGAAGAAAAATATACAACAGAAAATAGTACGAGAGCAATATAAACTAAAATATAAAAACTGTGTGAAAAATGGAGGCACCCCACCGCAATACAGGCTCTCATTCCTGCGACGCAATTGCGATGGTGGCAGAACACGTCCAAATAAGCCCGTGTTGCAAAGATGTGCCGAATTGTGTTCACAAGATGCCGATATATGCGAGCCTTAAATTTTCGGGACTTTCAACTGTTGCTGTAAAAACCAAATGTTTCAGGTGACCCAACAAGAAGAAAATTCAAATTGCATTTTAGGTCCGGAGACTGCGGAGGCCAATTTTGTGTACCTCCTCGACCTATTCCAACGCGACGTGGATATACAGGGTGTTCAAAATACGGTAAGAGCACGTTAAAGTACTTAGCTGGTGTGGAAATGATCGGAGATATTTATATGATTCTTTTAATTGTAATGGACGTCTTCCAGTGTGAGGAAAGTCTGTTCAAGGAAATTGGCGATAAACCCGTCCAGTAAGCCTCAGCCTCGGTAAAAAGAATGGACTATCAATGGTCGCAAACAATTCCGACCCATACATTCAATAAAAACTGGTGTTGATGGCGGCTTTCACTTATTGCATGTGGGTTCTCAGTCAGCCCATATGTGATGTTGAGAGTTCGATATGGCCGTCTCTGAAAATTTGCCATACTTGCGGTGAACCATATTTCTGTAAAATGGTGAAGGATTGTCTGAAGAATTCTTGCTTGCACC
>JABUQX010085943.1:0-25000 GCA_015478945.1 Trachelipus rathkii | reverse complement strand
CGACACAGATTTCTTTAATTGAACCATTTACAGAAGTAATAGTGATTAAACTTTCCATTAGTTCTTACATGCCTAATTTTTTAACTTTTAAAGAAAATTAAGTATGGAAAGAAATAAATTATTACCGGGTAAATGATTCAACAAAGATTATCTCCTCTAGCAATATAACCACCAAACAATCCTAAAAAAATAATCGTGAAAGTTTACAGTCGTAGCCTCAACAATTTTGAAAATTGTATAATAAAAGGAAGGCAACAAACAGTCTAAACGGGTTCTCTTCCCGAAACTCAGGAGGATGACCTTATATAATACAAATATAATTTCAGTTTACATGACATTCTAACGGGAATATTGACAAGCTATGAAAGCCCGTTACAAAAGGCCTTAATATCCTTCTGGCGAGAGAAATGTTTTATTGAACAATACGTCCGACTTGTCAAATACGTTTAATGCATTAGTGAAGAGGCCCTTCTAGCTTTTTTTTAAAAGTTTTACAAATTTCCATTATAATTATAGTTAACAATAAATTAACAATTAGCTCTATACAACATACATATACGGTTCACATTATTATATTATTATGTGTATAGGTTATTTATAAATGTAATAATATTAATTTATTACAATGAGTGAACCATATGCTACAAATGTAGAAAAATATATGTTACACACTGATAATTACGAGAACAATCAACGTATAATAGTAAGACTTATTACGGAAAAACGTAAGAAAACAGAAGAGGATCACTTTCAGAATTTTATGGTAAGAAAAAATGAAAGTGGAAAGTTAGAAACATACTTTTAATATACACGGCAATCTGGTATACTGTCGGCAAATAAAATGAAGGAAAAAAAAAAAAAAGAGACCATAAATGTTAAATAAAAAATGAGATTTTATTGACCTCGGCGTCACCAATTTCTCATACTTCTACAGCAAGAACGCCTTAAATGACTGGATAAAAATTAATTATTATTTTCCGTTATTTCGTGAAGGATTCAATCTAGAAATTCAACTCATTGACCTGCACACCTTCCTCAAATATATACTTCTAGCTAAACTATTCACATTAATAATGTAGTCCTAACCTACGCAGAGCACATAAACTTTTGAAAGGGAACTTTCGGTTCTTCGACTTGGAAAGGCCCACAATTTCAGTGAGTTGCCCAAAGTAGACAAAACATTGAAAATACTGATGGCCGAGGCGGCGCTTGAAGAGCTTGCAGAAGCCGAAGACACACTGTATGTAGATAAAAGACTCCAATCGGGAAGTGAAGCATCAGTAAATGATCTAGAACTGCCTTGATTGATGTCATCAACAGGGATTCATTCATTCAACACGGAGAAGTTAAGTTGTTCGAATGATAAATCATATAAATTCTAAACTAATGGAGGAAGAATACAAAAAACATAAGCTAATTGAAAAAGTTCACCAGTTGGAGCCAATGTTCAGTATATTATTTTTCATGGGGCTGCGCAGGAACAAAAGTATGTGGAAAACTGGTGAAATGAAGCACTTAGAAAATATTTATATTTTTCGTATGATAATTGATTCTTGTCTAAAGTTTATGAGAACACAGACCATTTACAACAACGTGTGAACAAAAAAAAAATTTGATTCGATTATACGGTCTGTTCTTACTATTATTCATTCATAATTATTTAATTCATATTTTTTCTTAATAAATAATAATTTATGGATATATTAGGCCAATATAACAGATTGCTTAATATATTTAACCTTAGAGTGCCATGAGTAGTTAGGTTATATCACTACACCACAGACTCGAAAATATAATGTAATTTTTAGTGGCTTACCAATCCATGATTTTTTATGCATTTTGTGCCCAATTATATTCGTATAAAATTCTCTCAAATTCCTATTCAATGCTTAAAACCTTCCAAACTTCATCTGGGTCGTCTAGTATCCCAAATGGTATCTCGTGTAGCTATTTATTTATGATTATTATTATCTCATGAGCTATTTATTTATTTATGATTATCACATCCACTACTTTATCTCAACATATTTCACAAGTAATCTATTTTCTATTATTTTATTACCTTTCTTTCTATTCCTATGAATAAACATCTCACTATTATTATTTGCTGTAATAGTATTGGGTAACAATCAGAAGTAACATAATATATGCAGCTTAATACATTAATTTACTACCGTTTTCAATTACCAACAAAAATTAACTAGAAATCTACCATACTAATTGCAGTCTTTTAAGATCCCACATATATCGTTATGGATATGTTTTAACACCTAGTTTAATAAGGGTTAAGTATTAAATTCTCATAGCAAAAATGGAATTACTTTTTCCCAAAAATAAATATTCTCCAAGGTTTTATGCTTACAAAATGCAGAGGTAACTATCAAATTAATTTTAAAAAAATGTCTATAAAACCCATTTCAAGCACTGAACTGTTTGCTATAAGGGGTTATCCTTATATTTTATCCTTTGTATTTTCTACAATATGTGTATATTCCCTTCGATGTTTATTTCATTTTCATTCAGATGATATGGTCTGGTCTGAATTGCAATTTGTTTCTAGATTTTGATTAGATAATGTTCGTCACGTTGAATTCGCCTTTACAATCAATACGATGTTTGAAAAGTGCCAAATATATTAAAATTTTTTTTGAGATGGAATTAAATCGACTAGCATTTTGTATAATGTAGGAAACCATTTCTTAAAAAACAGTATGAACTATTACAATCTAAACTTTGCATACACATGTAATCAAGTGATGAAACTTAAAGCAAGAGAGAGCGATATAGCGGGTATTGCTTATTCGGTCATGAAGTTTTAATTTTCAACTTTTAAAGGAAACTTTCAAAAATTATCTTATGTACCGGTAGTACATTTCCTCGTGAGTGATTAAGCGCCTTAGAGGGAACATTACATCGGGCTTCAATTAGCGGTAAGAGCAAGGGACAATCATCGTGGAAAATAACCTTCTACCTATGGCCAGGACAGGGTATGATAATATTACCATTATAAATTCCGGTCAATTGCGAATTGGTGTCAAGAGAAAAAGATGGCTCATTTATTGAGTAGAATTTCGACAACCGGACAGACGAAAGGAAACTAAATCTCGGTGCGGTTAGAAGTCCTATGCCACTAAAACAAAAGGTAACATTCCGGGAAGTAGCATAGAATCAATTATATAAGTGGTCAAAAGATTTAACTATTTTTGAACGTTTAAGTAATCATGATAATAAATATACCACCATATAACCTGAAAATTCATATTCGTAAAGAAAAATAACTTATATCTTATGAGTAATGAACTTAATAACAATAAAAAATATGCTAATATATATAATTTTTAATTTAATAATCTAATTTAATTTTATTTAGTTTAAATATATCCAAAAATAAAAAAAAATAATTTTCCTATTTTTGAAAGCCCGGACGAGTTTCGTACGACAAAAGTCGTTAATGCGTGCCTGACTCTATTTTGACATGTTTAAAAATATAAAGTTTTTTTAAGACGCTTTCAACATGAACATCAAACCAGTAATAATAATAATAATAATAATAATAATAATAATAATAATAATAATAATAATAATATTGAAAAGGAAAATTTTAATTAAATTTATAACATAATCATAAGTTCGCTGATAAAAGTTTGTAATGATATAATATAATCATATTATGAATATTGTCAATAATCAATTTAATTAATTAATTAATTAATGGGAAAAAAGATTTAAATTAGAAAAAGTAAAAATTACAGAAGTAAAAGAAGGAAAAGTAACTATTTCGCTTGCCTAATATATATATATATATATATATATATATATATATATATATATATATATATATATATATATATATATATATATATATATATATATATATATATATATATATATATATATATATATATATATATATATATATATATATATATATATATATATATATATATATATATACAAATTTTGATCAAACTCAACTAAATAAGTTTTCTTCACTAACTATAGTAATTAATAGACTTAATAGCACACATCCTAAAGTTAACACAAGAAAGGTTTTATCACAATTCACAAAATTTCTTTTCCCAAAATTTAAAAACAAAGTTTTAATAGGGTTTTAAGAGAGAGAGAGAGAGAGAGAGAGAGAGAGAGAGAGAGAGAGAGAGAGAGAGAGAGAGGGAGAGAGAGAGAGAGGAGAGAGAGATTAAGCATGAAGAGAGAGAGAGAGAGAGAGAGAGAGAGAGAGAGAGAGAGAGAGAGAGAGAGAGAGAGAGAGAGAGAGAGAGAGAGAGAGAGAGAGAGAGAGAGAGAGAGAGAGAGAGAGAGAGAGAGAGAGAGAGAGAGAGAGAGAGAGAGAGAGAGAGAGAGAGAGAGAGAGAGAGAGAGAGAGAGAGAGAGAGAGACGGGTTTTTATACTTGCTCCGAAATATCATGTTATTAAAGCCGTTTTCGTTTTTGCATTTGTGCTTACAAACGTAAGAAATGCTCCAGTTTGCTTCGTTTTTAAACTTAGCGTAAAATCGTGAAAATGCTCACCAAACGTAAGGAATTCTGTAAGGTTGCTATTTCCCGTGCTTGCCGAATTTAACAAGTTCTTACGAAAAAATGTAAACAAGCAAGATGGCGACGTTGTAGGCCCCTTTGAATTGATGAATAAAAATTTAATAAAATTAGCTTTAAATCTAATGTCTTCCAAAGGGATAAACTCCATCACAATAGTTGATCAGTTATTTGTAATATGAACCATTTGTTATTTTTTTATTTCTATTTATTCCAAAATCACAAGAGCTGATTCCAATTGTTAGTAAACAAAAGTGACTTTTATGAAAAATCGCGTTCGTCTTGCACGATATTCGTGCTAAACTGGGTAAGCATTTTTTAGTAAGCTCAAATGACAAAACGAAACGGTCTTAACTCGACTGACAATATCAGCATAAACTCGAGCAAAATTCTACCTTTTTTTGCTCGAGCGATACCATTTTTTCTGATTTTAAACTTTGAAGACCCGTAAGTAATATATATAGTATATTCCTATTTTACTTAATAAATTTACTGATCCGCTTATCCAAAATTTGGCTTACAGAACTAAGTTAAGAGCCCACAATATGGATATGACATGCCAGATACTTCTAAAGAAACTCCACTTGTTAATATGACAAGTTTTCAGTAGAATATGTAAGGTGTAGCGGAAATCGAAAAGTTCCGGTTCCGACCTGAACTTTTCCAAGGTTCCGGCCGGAACCAAAAATTCTGGTTCCGGTACATCCCTAATATGATGTTAGAGTTCCAGTTCGAGCCTGTGCAGACATTTGAATGGTGAAATGTCCTGAAACATAAATTTGGGCTGGAGGAAATCTGCTGACATCTCCAATCGGTTACCCGTTTTTGCGCCAAGAAGGCTTCATACAATAAGGGGCATTTCTAATCATTTTAAAACACATTTCTGAGATCCGAGTGGAAATAATTAAATTTCTGAAAAACATGGATTAAGGGTGTTCGCAAATTATTATTTATTGAATTTATCGAAAATGTTTATGGGAATACTGTTTTTGAGGTAGTCTATTTCAATGAAGGTAGGGAATATCTGAATGATGGAGAGAAACGGACGACCATCTTACGATGACGAATGAAGAAACTGGTGGAAGACCGTAGTGAATATCTAGGTCTCAATAAGCCTTCGGGTCGATTGCCAAAGGCGTTGGTCTTGTCCACATAGCTGGTATTTCCATGATTCTTTTCATCAGAATTAACGACGACGAAAAAGATTTCGTGCAATAGATTGTTACAAGGAATTAAACCTGGATTCAGCAATTTGATCCAAATAACAAAATCCAATCGAATCAATGATTTCCAGGGAACTCTTTTTACCCCCCCCCAGAATGGATGTCTTCAGTATTTTAAATTTCGGGATATGCAGAAAATTATTTGGATCACACGAACTCTGAGTTCTTTTGAATTCTAATTCGTGATCCGTCCCTTATTAGAAAAATTTTTCAATAAGACCAATTCAACAATTGTCTCTAGGAGGGTCACACGATTCTCGTACTACGCTTGGAAAACTATTACGTGTGCATGAACTACATTTAAACGCCATACACTTCCTGGATTCAACCTCCATCGACTTGCATATGTGAACTTTGAACTAACCAATTGTTCAAATTCACAATATGTATAACAGTTTGAATTATCCATTTATTTGGTTTTTTTAATCTAAGATTAAAAATGCTGATGGGTTAACAACTGTATTGTCGTATTTAATATATTGATTTTTATGGGATGAATATTGAGAATATCGGTTTAAATCTTCATGTAACCAGTTATTGCTCGGTTTGAATATCTTTACTCTTCGTTATATATTTTGCTTTCAAATGTGATGGCTACTATTCTTCGACATAATAGCATTGCCTGCAATGAAGTCTTTAACTTTATATATGTTATTTTATTCTTAATTATTATATAACATACTTTCTCCCTCCGTGTTTAGAGTAATGTAGCACATCATTATAACTTTGTAAAATTATTATTGTACTGACTAAGGATTGCGCGAGAAAATTTTAGCTTAAGTCAGAAATGACAATATATATAAACCCATCCTTATGAATACTCTCAGGTCAAGATCTTTCTTTCTATCGATCAGTCATTAATCATTATCCAGAACTCTCTCAGAAAATCACCCACACTGAAAGAACTTCGGCAGAAAGAATCAGAGGCTGCGGACTCTGAATTCTATCACAAATTGCTAAACAACTCAGACGAGTGGAAAGAGCCCGAAGTCTGACTCAATTCACCTACAACGAGAGTATCAACGAGAGACTTTATACTTACTTTATTGCATATCTCTGCTAGCTGAATAAAAACATCTTTCAAATATGTATCTAATACATCCTCTATATAAGGCTGCATGCTCACAGAAAAACCAATTTCGCAGAAATAAGCCTATTATTATAAATATATATATTATATAATATTAATATATTTATATATATTATATATAATATATTTATATTAAATACTTTCTTTACCTCAAGTTTCTATATTTTGCCAATAAATAAAAATTATTATTAAAATGATTTAAAGATTAACATAATTAAAATCACGCAGCCACTCGCTGGACAGATCTCTCGCACAAATAATGCCTTTGTAGGTGCTGTAAGTGCAGGTGGGGTTACTTTTAAGCTGAGCCAAGTTTTACAATATATATACATTCACATTGGTGGTTTTATTTTTCTACCATGTTTTCATTGTAAGCGCCCTATTGCAGTTGAATTATATAACAAATAGGTATGTTAATTACTGTTATTTAAATTGTGTACTTAGAATTTATTATCTTTATTAATTATAATTAGGGTAAATTGACTCATCAGGTTTCATAGGTAACAAAGGCAGTGTATAGATTCTGTACTACTTTGTTTGCAGTTTATTTTAATTGCGAATATTAATGCGAAGAAAATTAGCTTTAACATTGTTATATTATTGGTAATTTAAACTAAATAAAGTTACCAGGACCATAGCCTATTAGGCTTCTATTTTATAATTTTTATATAGACTTGCCTAGGGCCTAGGCTATACAATGTCTTAATTTTCGGATAATTACTTTTTCAACGGCGTCGAAGAACCAGTCCCCAACCTACGATTTTAATATTGGTACAATTGGGACTATTGTGAGCCTACCATAAAAAAAAAAAAAAAAAAAAAAAAACAAATTATATATCCCTGGCTAGGCTAAGCTCCTCAAAAGCTTGTTACAAATTTTAACTTTTTTAATATAGTTATTATCTTTTAGTCAACAATGTAAATAAACTAGTTTTAAAGAAATTTTACTGTTTTAGTATTAGATTTAATTTCTTTTAGGCTTAACATATTATAAACTGATAGATTGACAATTGTAGTACAAGTAGTAAGTATAATAATTTAAAATTTAGCTCTATTGTATGTGGACTTGAGAGATCGAATATTGAATACGGCCCGCTGTGGTTTAATGCCGAGGCTCTCCAAATACCGCGAGCATACAGCGCATACCACATATCTCGAATGATTTACGTCGCCGAAGATGCAGAGGAATATAAAGTAAATCGTGGCATTTTAGATGTAGAGACTAGGATCTCGAAAGTCAATCAGCTGTACCGCAGAACAGGTATCGACTGTCTCCAGATGGGAGGATCAGAGAGGGCCCATAGGTAATGTTGGTTCTAAAAGGAGACGATAAATTCTATGAACCTCTTGCGAACCTAGATTAGAACTTTCAAGTAAGAAATAAAAAGAAAACGCATGAGAGTACGTTATCCAGGATGCCAAGTGAGGATATCGTAGGATTAGGAGTAGAGTAGAAGATTGTATCTTACAAAGTTGATCAGATTTGATTGAATGGGTTACAAATATATCAGGGGACATAGAATGTCAGAAGAATTAAAAAGCAGATCTATAGTACGATTATTCAGGAAATGAAAGCTAGCGGAAAGGAGACAGGTGCCCTGATTTCGGGTATTTACCTAGGTTAGGTTGCAGGTCAGAATGGGAGTAGGGCTTTATGTATAATGACAAGGATTAGGAATTTAATGTTTTTCAAAATAATTCAGGTTTTGATTATGTGGAGAGTAATTCATGGATAAAGATCTCTGTTGCAGCAATGGGAGTCTCACTTGAATGTCGCCAAAGTGTGTTCGGCTTTTCGCACAGTTGAACTTGTTTAGCAAACAACTAGGTAAAGTTGGGGGGGCAAATCTGGCAATAACAAATTAATCAATTGACACGTTAATAGTGGTGATAAGTAATTATTATCACTTTAAACCTCAAATCTAAAGCATCAAGTGGAGGGTCACATCAAGGGCAAAATAAGCGTTTTTACACAAATAATTTACATAGCCTTAGAAATAAAAAGATGAGCTGATTAGTATTTATTCACCGATGAATGAGAACTCTTGACATATTTAGCATAACTGAGCAGGTAATGGAGTTAATGAATATTTATGAGACCTCCGATTCAGAGAATTGAAATAGCGGATATTCACTTTATTACTACCACCTTCAGATAAAAAAGGAAGCTATTTACTGGTTTTATTATTAAAAAGCAATATCAATTTGGAACAATAGACGATTTTAAACTAATCATTATACTGAACTGTTAATGGGTAAGATATCCTTATGTTTAATCAAATCATATTAGAATCAGGGCTTTTTACACTCCTGTGCCAGAGTCAAGGAGACAGACTGTAAAATTGTGAAGGATATGATCAGAGTACCCAATTAGATATGGTATAGTCCATTAATGATGACTTAAAGTTTCCTTGTCATTAAAATGGGATTCCCTTGTCCTAATAACGGACCTTAGTAGTTCAGATTTATTAATTGTATACTAGAATAACTTTTTTTGTGCCAGATGTCCAGAACCCACAAGACCACGATTGCACTATAGAACTTAATAGTTAACTAACGTGAAAGTATGGTGGCTGAGTATAGAAGTTGAGCGGAGACATTCATGCTTAGCAAGACCTTATATAATTTTCGCTTGAATATGAATCTGACTTATTCTGGCCCATAATTGCCAAGTTAAATGTAGAGAGGATCTTATATTTCCGAAATGGTGATTTTACAAATTTCCAACCATGCTTAGTATAATTGACTGCGATAAAGAGGACCAAAACTTATTTATCATGTGGGAACATTAAGCAAATTTTAATGAATATCCATCAGATAAATTCAGTATGTTTAAAGGATAAACCCATTAGTGGCGAGACGAAAACCCTGATTGGTGAATAGAGAGATAAGAGAGAAAATTAATCAAAAGCGTATGAATGAAAGAATATTCAAGTATATATATTATAATTAAAATTAGAAAATTATATAGAGAAAAATAAAAACTATGAACTTTAAGACCATAATAAGGAAGGCAAAAGATGAGGCAGAAATTACATTTAGCAAGAATAGTAAGATAGAACCGAAGAAGCCTTTAGTTTTATTAAAATTTAAAAGTAAAAATAGGACAATTGGTCCAATAAAATTGATGACAATTTATGTGAGTTCAGATAAGAGTGGTCAAACATTTTCATGCGTATTTGCTTCGTGTTACTGAGGATGAAGATTAGATAAAGTTTGAGGCTAATAGTTCTTGATGCAGTAACAATAGACTACAGAAATTTGAAATTTACGTAAAGATATTAACCTTATTAGCCAATTATCCAGGTTAAAGCTGCAGGGCCTGATGGATGTTTATATGTGAGAATTCTGAAAAAGGTAGATCGCTTGCAAAGCACTGAATGTTTGATTTGAAGGTAATGTATAAAATTAGTCGAAATATCAAATGAATGGAATATTGCATATTATGCTCCTATTTTAATTAAGGTAGTAAGGAAGATTTGAAAATTATAGGACAATTAGCTTAACATCTTTGGTTGTAAAGTACTGAAAAAAGTTATGAAAAAGTCATATGAAAATATTTAGATAAATAACAAGGATTTGTACATCCCAGCACGATTTCAAGAAAGGTAAATCATGCCCAACAAACCTTTTAGGAATTTATGGAAGTACATTAACTACTGCATTGACCGATGAGATCCAGTTGATATTGTATATTAGACTTTAGTAAAGCTTTAAAAGTTCCCCCACATAAGGCTTGATGAACAACAGTTATGCAATGTAGGTATTAGTGCAGTGGTACATTGGATAAAAGGTGGTTGCGAAATTAGGAACGTGTGTACAACTAAATGGAATAAATTCATGGGAAATAGTGAAAGTGGCTGTCCCCACAGGGTCAGTGCTGGGCCACTCATTATCGCTCATATATACAAATGATATTAGGGACCAGTCCTGGTATCGACGACAAGGTACTAAGTTTGCAGATGATATAAAAGTGGCCACCTCAGTTATGAATAGTGAAGATGTATAAAGATTCTAAAATGATCTTGATAAATTCTTCAACCGATAATGTGGCAAATGATTTTAAATAGTAAAAAGTGCAAGTTTCTTCATTTAGGTAACTCAAAGAAAAGTTTTAACTACGATATGGATGAGATTGGCTTGAGTCTGTGACCGAAGCAAAAAGATTTTAGGTGTTATAAAGCATTTAATTTAAATAGCTAATTCAGATGTTTTGAAAGCTAGAAATAAAGCTAAAATATGCCTGGGCTTAAAACAATTCGCCAATGTAGTGTTATAAGAGGCAGGAAGTAAGTAAGTTAAAGAATGTTATAATAGCGTATGATAGGCAGTAATAGAGTATGTTTTCTGCGCGGCCCACCAACAAAAAAAAATAGAAAAACGAGCAAAAGTTTTATGTTGCCACACATTGTCGAATTTATGAAACGCTATATAGAAAAAGGACTTAATATAACAAATAATTTAGTTAGGGTTATTGATAGTCGAAGAAAGTGATACCGATTGAACCGGATAGAGTAGTGTACATAATTAGATACACAACAATAAAAGAAATAATTTATAAATTATTTTGGCTAGTTTTTTATGATAATAGAAGACTATTATACTATAGAGTGGGAAGAGGCTATTCGGTATGATGATGGCGTTAATGAGTTACGAGGAAGAATGTTACGTTCTGCAAGTAAGCAGAGCGAGATTAAAAGTTATTTATTTTGATGGATCTTCTGATTCATGTACAAAAATCAATATTTGAAATGAGTTTATATCCTGTTTAAAAACTCAATAAGGCTTATGCGATTTCAGTAAACATTGTTCATAGTTAGATAGCGTCAGTAATGGATACTATAAATCATTTGCACCAATCATTATTGTTAATAAGTGAGACTTTGAATTAAGACTAATTATCTGATATTTTGATATTAGAATTTAGGATATAAAAGTCAAAAGACGGTCGTTAATATACCCGACCCAGAATCTAAAGTGAAAAAGCATTGCCATCTTGATATTAAAGAATAAGATAAGCAATTGAGCTGTACATGTTTAATTATAGGTTGATGCTTTATGACAATGTTGTTTGGACAGAGTCTTAATTGTGTTAAACTGAAGAAAGCAAGTAGTGTTGTGTTGGTGATGACATCGAGTTGCTCAAATGCAATTGTTTAATGTTTACGAATAGTTGGAGAATTATTACAGATTTGAATTTGCCTATATATCAATCAGAGTTTGGAGGATGGTTTTCACATGCAAATTTAATAAAAAATAGTACATAATATAACAATAATTAGCGAGTCACACACACGATAGCTCATAATATTTTTGGCCGGGTTTATTTTTATTATAGTAATAACTTTATTATGTGGCAAAGGTAAAGCTCGGGTCTGCTTCGTGTTGAATATCACTAAGCTTAGTATTGATAGTGCAAAGATTGTCGAATTACATAGTTGAAAAGTGCGTTGTAGGTACTGTAATAGTATTTAATACGAACTCATATTACTTAATCTATTTTAGAATCATGACACTCGCCAACGAAATGGAAATCGATTTTACTTATTAGTTGCAAAGTATACTTGATTTTAAGAGCAAGTAAGTTTCAACCTTTACGGAAGAGGTTTATAGGACATCTATTAGTTTGGTGATTGAACATGGAAAAATTAATACTGGAGTTCAGATTTAACATAATTCTATGCAACAGCTTGCGTTGCTTAGTGCCATTTAATATTATTTTCATTTGATCCAATTACTATTTAAATTCGATAATTTCAGTTATTTCAATTCTGGGGTTAATGGATCACGTTGTTAATTCCGAGCGTGGGTGTGGGGGGTGAACTGGTAAAATAAATATCAAAGAAGCCCTCGATTGGGATGTTTAACTTTGACTTACCATTAGACGGACCATTAGTCTCCGATAGGCCCATTATGGACTTTTTTAATCCTGTCTTCTATATTCTTTTATGTGCATTTATGTTTCGCATTATCAGTTAAAGGATTGCTGTGCTCACATTTTAGAAAGTAATATTGTATTTCGATACAGATTAAGATTCCGAGTTGTGTTAGAAAAATGCCTTTTCAGCTATATACAGACAATTCTAATAATTCATCAACGCCTTTCAGATTTTATAGAGATTACGTGCTATATTTTTGCATTTATTTCTCCTAGTTATACGATTTTGATGTTCTTTTTGTTATAGATCTTCCAGATTCACATTAATACTTTTTTGAAAGTATTTTAGAACTCTATATTTAATTAAATTTTGAGAATACTGACCAGATTATTGTATATCAGATTTTTTGTGGAAATTTTGTACTAGTTCTGCTGTTAATACAGTAGCATTTATTTTAGTGTCCGATAGCACCTCTATGCCTAGATAGCTGTGCGAATCTGCTTTTACATAGTTATTTAATTTGTGTATTCCTGAAACATTGAGTTTCAGCACTTCCGTAGTCTTTGAATTGACAATATAAAGGATTTTAGATCACATTGATACCTTCAACTTAGATAGATTTTGAGCATATATGAACATTATTTTTACAGACTCTAAGACTCTCACAATTAGATACGCTATCGAATAATTTATTCCATATTCGAAGGGATACCTTATTTACATATCATGAATTTTAGATTACAATCATATATTATGTTTGAGAATTGAATTGACACTGCAATAAATTTTCGTTCAGAGTTGACTTTCGTTGATACTCGGCTATAAGTTGTGAGATTAAATGCTTCCTTAAGACTTGTAATTGTTTCACGGTTTTGGACGGTGCTGTTGATTTCTGTTACGTATGCACTTAGGCATAATTTAAAATTAGACATAATTGGTTATTTGCAACAAAATAGAATTAAGCACTAGCTGGCGGTAATCTCTAAACAAACTGTATGGATATGTCTGTACCTTGATTCCTAAAAACCACATTTATCTGCAGATTTTAGACATTATAGAGGAAGCTTCAATAATAGTACACAAGAAGTAATTGAATTTACTACATAACTGATTTTGGGAGTTTTTTCAGATTTGATTACTCAAGATAGGTATAAATTAATTAACTTGCACATAACTATTTTTCTTATTGGGAAATGATAGAGTACACCAAAAATTCATTCCAGTTAAGCTGAGTTATTTGAACTGATCTCTCCTAAATGAAATCTTTTGTAAAAATATTATCGAATTTATACGTAAATAGTATATAATCCGAGACCTGTGATAACTGAAGTTAGCTGAACAGATAATGTAGACTAACTATCAAAGAATCAATTCTGAGACGTTAACCGACTAAACCTAACTTGTGATCTAGTACTGCACACACGGTAAATACTCCGTATCTAACTTGAGGTCTTAAGGATAGTAATATCCACATTACAAACTAAAATCTTAGCTAATATTGAACATGTAATCTGGTTGGAGGAAAAAAGTAAATAAAATTCGCCGACAGATTCTGTATTGAATAAAACCAGTAAAGATTCAAATAGAGGATAGATTGACACAAAGAACTGTTATAGTAAATATTTGAAGCCACGTATACATAATATTGTAAGTAGGAATTTGGAACCCGATCTTCCCTCAAACAGAAGTTTTATCATATTCACGGTAGAGCGGTTCTTGTGAGCCTTATGCTGCCCACTATAAGCATATAAAAAGTATTTGTGCAGCAGCATATGATATTTGGTGAGGTGATTTTAAGCTTTAATACGAATAAAAATTTAGTAGTTTTGTTAAAGTTATTGCTAATTCCAACAAAGAGTTAAGACAGAATTTTTGGCTATCGTACTTGCGGTAAATTGAGAGGTTAATATGAACACTTTTAATCGGCTGTTGAGGTAGATAAGGGTTTAGTGCAATCCACTACATATGCGGGATCACGAAAAATGAAAATCAGGGTAAAACAATAGGATGTGAAACACTCTGAACCAGATTATGTAGTGGAGAAGTAGCGAATGGGTTTAGATCAAGAACAGTCCTGATTCATAGAACACCCATTAAACATGAAACCCGTTAGAAAACGAGGAATTCAAACCAATTACCACTGACATCCTGAACATTCCAACAATGTACAATTCCAAAATTTAGTTGTACTTAGTGCCACCACCACTCAAAAGTTTTTCAGTGATTACATGGTGGCAATTTGAGGAAGTTTCTACACGCATGCTGAGTTTATTTTCTCATCACATACTCCGAGTTACCAGAGACTTGGAGTAGGGTATAGGGGAATTACTTAGAGGGTGATATATTGGAAGCATTCATTAATATTGAAGGAGGCCGAATACCATATACAAGGGTAAAAGAAAAATTACGGGGAATAATAAAACAACTAACAACCAGCAAAGATGTTCTCTTTACAGGGTTTTGGGCTACAGTAAGGAACAAAAACGAATCCATAATAAATTACTCAATGAGATTAGACAAACTCGCAGCTTTAGCTGGGATGGACAGTGAACAAATATTGTACGGACAGATGAAAAAACTTAAAATTATGGACGGTTTGAGTAACGATGCAGCAGCAAAAGTGAAATTTGCCACATTGTCGGAACCTGATATGAGTGTAAACAGGGTAGTAGAGATTGCACATAATGTAGAAAAGTGCTTCCAATTGAACCAACTTACTGAAGGAAAAGAGAAAAAGTCAACAAAACAGACCACTACAAATAAAAAGAAAATACAAGCTACTGAAACAAAAATTAAGGAAGATCAAATTATGAAGTGCAACTTTTGTAAACGTGAAGGACACCTTGAGGAGAGGTGTTATAAGAAAAACAATTGTTGTTTTTGTTGTGGCAAGAAAGGACACAGTATTCAAGATTGCCAAAATAGAAAACCACGTCAAGAGAATGAAAGCAACCAACAGAAAAGACAAGAAGGCACTACTACTGCCACCAACAATGATACAAGATCAACTAGAATATTGAATTGTCCTTTTTGTGACCAGAACCATCTTATGAAGAATTGTGTCCAATTTAAAGATGCCTTGAGAGTAAGAACTTCGGAAAAAGAGTAACACCCTTGAATGTGCAAGGAATTAAGGGTGTACAAAAAAAAAAAATTGCAGTAGCAAGCCGGGATGAACGAATCTACGTATCATTAGAAACGCAACAAGGAACTGTCCGAGCTTTAGTCGATACAGGCGCATAGGTAAATCTCATGTCCTTAGACATCGCTAAGAAATTAGGATTAAAAATAATAGAACAAAAGGAAATTCATCTAGTGGGAATACATGGAGATTGCGAGCCGACTTGTGGTGAGGTGTATTTTTCATTCTATTTGGGGGGATATTTGGTAAGGGATGAATGATTCATTATTAGTGACAAAACTAAACACGATCTTATACTAGGTATAGGGTTTATAAAAACTCATTGTTTAAATATCGATTTGCGAGAAAATAGGTTAACTTGTCACCTTCAAAATCATGAGGCGTTTCTTTGTAACTTGAGCAGGAATTACTTTTCATTAGATAACATAGAGTTAAAACTTGAGAAAAATATTACTATTAAACCTGGATATGTTAGTACTGTAACCTCACCTTGAAAAAGAACATAAAAAAACCCACATCTATATATAGTACTGAAATGAAAACTATTATGTAATAGATAAACGCATGAAATTAGAACAATTGTCACATGCAAGGCAAGATAACCATGCGTTGAGTTTATTTAACTTAAGTGATGAAAAAACTGCCATTATACAAATCAGGGACAGTCATACGCTAAAGACTTTGTGAATTATAGAAAACGAAATTAAATTAGTAGACAGAAGAAGTAAATGACATGGAAACAGACCACGTTCTGAAACAGAATACATTAGAGAGAGATTCAATTGAGTCACACTGAACATTCTATAAAACAAAAGAAAAAGTAAAAAGTTTTAAACCAATTTAAAGGACATATTAAGATAAAAATGACATATGTAGGGTATACGGATAAGGTGGCTCATCATATACAACTAACAGATGAAACCCCTATCAAACAAAAGGTACGACGTTTCAACCCAAAGATTCAAGCTA
The DNA here is from genome assembly GCA_015478945.1 of Trachelipus rathkii. NCBI lineage: Eukaryota > Metazoa > Arthropoda > Malacostraca > Isopoda > Trachelipodidae > Trachelipus > Trachelipus rathkii. The sequence goes on along the minus strand of JABUQX010085943.1, from coordinate 8,143 downwards.
TGTTGATGAGAATTGGCGGATTAGAAAACATCAAGATGTATACCAACCATCAAAAAGTCCGTGGAGCAGTCCATTAGTTCCAGTCATTAAAAAGTACGGGTTTGTATTGATTATTGGGCCCTCAACCAAAAGACCGTGAAAGATAGTTTCCCGTTGCCAGTCGCAGCTGATTATATTTACAACATAAAAGGGTCAGTTGTATTTTTCGTTTACTGACATGACAAGGTTACTCAGAACTACCATGGAGTGAAGAATCAAGACCGTTAACTGCCTTTTCAACTGCAACTAAACATTTAGAGTTCGTACGATTACCTTTTGGACTTAGCAATTCGCCAGCTACATTCCAGCGTCTCGTTAATTTAATGTTTAAAGGGTTCAATTGGACTCAAGTAATTGCTTATCTGGATGACATTTTGGTGTTGGGACGAAGTTTTGAGGACCACCTAAAAAATTTAACTAACATATTGAGTAGGTTGTGAGAATATAACTTGAAAGTTAAACCTGAGAAATGCAGCATTTTTAAAAGAGAAATAAAGTTTTTAGGTCAAGAAGTCAGTTCAGAAGGACTATTGCCCTTAAAGGAATACGTAACAGAAATCCAACAAGCAACAGTCCCAAAAACCGTGAAACAACTACAAAGTTTCTTAGGAAGCATTAATTACTATAGAAGACACATTCCACACGCTGCTCAATTAATGAAGTCATTGTCTAGGTTAACTTCCGGTAAGAGTATCAAGTGGACCACTGAGTGCTAATATAGTTTTGACCAACTAAAAGAGGCAATGACAAAATCACCTATATTGTCAAAACAGAACTACCTAATGAGTGCTAGCAATGGCAAAATTCCTAGGAAACAGGCGCTTGCCTGAAACAGCAGCAGGATGGAATCACCAAGGTAATGGCATATTTTTCAATGTGTTTCAGTGGAGCTCAGTTAAACTACAGCACATTAGAGAAAGAATTAGCCGCCTTAAGATGGGGGGTTAAGATGTTTAGAGCAGAGATTCCCAACCGGTGCGCCGCAGCACTTATAAAGACATAAAGACATAAAGAATATAGAGACAGTAAAAACCACATGAGCACTTGAATTAACGACTCTCCCTAACATAACGTTTAATTTAAGTGGCACCCGAACAGGGACCGCTTTATCTGTACCCGATACAACCATATGCTTAGTCAAAACATAGAAATTAAATACTAATTTATATTGGATGTTATTTAACATAATATTTATCGAATCGATATCTTGCGTCATTAACAATATAATCATATATCAGACAACTAAAAACCCGCCAATTGGCTTCGTCAATATATATTATATGATCCCAACCCATCCATAAACGATCTAACCCTTCTATAAATTTGCAATCGAGTCAACACTCAACAACCCTCTAGGGCAGCTATTCCAAAAAATTTAACAACCCTAATTACTGAATGCATGCTTTCTTATATCAAGATGGCATGCTTTCCTTCTTAATTTTCTTATTTATGCCCCCTAGGTCACCTGTCCATTTCTACTATGAAAAATTTATTAATTCTCTGTATATCATAGATGTAAATATTTTGTAGAGTTGTATCATGTCCCCTCTGAGAAAGCCTTTTCTACAGAAAACATTCCTAAACTCCTTCAGCCTCTCCTCATAGCTCTTACCTTCAAACCAGAAATCATCCTTGTTTGCACTCGCTCTACTCTCTCTAGTATAATCTAAGTCTTTCTTTAAATAAGGCCCAAACTTGTGCACAATACTCTACTACTGGGCCAGACATAGCTATTATATCAGTTTACTTATGACTTCACTGATCTTATTAGCGTTATTCCTTGCTTTATTAAAGCCCAGCATTCTTTATTAGCCTTTATTTCTAGCTTTTCAAACACTGATTAGCTACTTTCAAAATTACTGCTATTAATTCACACCATAAATCTTTTTTCTTGTTCACAACAGTACTCAAGCCAATACCCCATTTCAGTATCCGTAGTTTAAATTTATTGAGTACACTAGGTGAGAACCTAACTTTTTACTATTAAAATTCATTTGCCACTATCTGCCCACCCAAAGAAGTTTATTCAAGAATCATTTTGAATCTTATGCATCCTTCACTATCCTAACTGGTGGTGGCCACTTTAGTATCATCTGCAAAACTTAGAAACCTTGCATTAAGTCCCCCCGGGTCTAAATCATTTATATATCATTGAGGAAACAAATAGTGGCCCCAGCACTGAACACTGTGGGACACCACTCTTCATCATTTCCCATGATGACAGTTCCCATTAGTTGTTGTACACACGTTTTTCTATTTCGCAAAACCCAACTCTTTAATCAACCAGGCTACCACTCCACCAGTATACCACAGATGCAATAACTTTTTCATCGCCTTATGTGGGCAACCTTATGCAAAAGCTTTTACTAAAGTTCTAAATATAACAAATAATTCAACTGATCTCCTCGGGTCAATGCAAGTCAATAATGTATTCCATAATTCATACAAATGTTGGTTCTGACAATGGACCTCCCTTCGAAACCGTGCTGGAGCGTCAATACCTTGTATTTTCTAAATTATTCCTATATGGAACTTTCAGTAACTTTTCATACTTTACAACACACAGATGTTAAAGCTAACTGGCCTATAATTTCCCAAATCTTCCATTACTACCTTTAGCTTTATAAATAGCAAACATATGCATGTTTCCAGTCATCTGCTAACCTCACCAAATCGTTATAGATCGCTTAAAAATTCAAATTTCAGTGCCTTTGCAATGCTCATACTACCCTCTTTCAAATTCTACCATATATCCCATCAGCCCTGCAGCTTTATCTGGAATCAATATGATCTAATAAACGTTAATATCTTTTACGTCAATTCAAATTCTGTAATCTATTTGTAACATGCATACAAGAACTATTAGTCTCCAAACTATTATCTAAATCTTTCCTCAGCTTAAACTTGAGCAAAATAACATTTGAAAGTGACCAATCTCCTATATCTGCAACTCACTAAAATTTTCATACAATTTTAATTGGACCAATTTCCTTTTGTCTACTTTTAAAATTTTATAAAGCTAAAAACTTCTTCGGTTCTTATTACGATTCTGTGCTAAATTAATTTCTGCCTCTCTCTTTGCCATTCTTATCTCGTTAAGTTCGTTTCTATTTTCATATAATTTTCTAAATCATTCTTCCCTATTATACCTTGAATATTTAAAACATCACGCTTTTCATTAATATTTCTCTTTAATCTCTCATTCACCAAACAGTTTTCTTCTTCGCCACCCTTAATGGTTTATCTTTAAGAACATACTGACTGAATATTTCTTAAAATTTGCTTGCTTAAAATGTCCCACCATGATAAAACAGTTTTGTCTTTAAACTATTTATCCCAGTCAATTATACGAAGCATATCTGGAAATTTGTAAAATCACCATTTCGGAAAATCTTAAGATCCTTCCTCTATTAACTCTGCCAATTTGGCCAGATAATCACATTCATATTTAAATCTTAATTATATATTATGTTCATTAGTCCTAAATTTTTTTCCTTTCATCTTCAACATCTACCTCACCCACCCATACTTCATCGTTAGTTATATTAATGTTAATAGTGCATTCGTTCTTGTGGTTCATGGATCCATTGCACAAAAAGCATCTTAGTATACAATTATTAAAAATACTGAACTACCTAAGGTCCGTATTAGACAAGAATCCCATTGAATGCCAGAGAATTTCAATCACTATTATCGCTATACCATCACAAATACCTTGCATCTGTCTCAATTTCTTTACAATTTCTGAGTCTAATCTTGACTCTGCCAGGAGTCCTTTAAAATGCCCTATTTCTATATGATTTACTATAAACATATGATATCTACCCATACTATCAATATCCATGATTAGTCTTTAAGTCCATGTCATTAATACAGATTGAATATTGCTTTTGATATAAAGCGCCACACCTCCCACCCTTCTTTCCTCCTACGTCTGCGTATACAATAAATTCATATATCCCGCTTATTTATTATCTGAACGGAGTCTCCATATCATTTCATTAACCCATCATACCCATGCCTCAGTTCATGCAAATAATTCAAGATTCTCATTCATTACTAGACTAATCAGCTCATCTTTCTTTATTCTAAGGACTATGAGCTGTGTAAAAGCATATTTATATTGAAATGCTGTTAGTTTTTATCTCTACATCCTTATACCTTGAGCCTGTAACAATAGTTTTATTTATATTCACCACTATGACCGTTACCATTGCTATTATTGTATCCAGATTTAGCCCATCCCCCCCAAACTTACCTAGTTTTCTTGCTAACAAACTCTCAACCTGAGTGCTGAAAAGTACCCAAACACCTTTACGACTCAATGTGAACTACATCTAGGTCAAAAAAATTCTTAGCCAAAAATTGTTTTTACAAATCCAAACACCTAATATTCTGAAAAACATAAAATTCCTAATCTTTCATTTACACCTCAAGCCCTAACTCCCCATTCCTGACCTGCACCTAACCTAGTTAAAATCCCAAAATCATGCACTTCTTCGCTAGCTTTCATCTCTAGAATCCAATCTCCTATTTAATCGCCTGGTAATTCTGTCTGGACCTTTATGTCCTATATCATTTGTACCACTGCACAATCAACATCTGAATCAAACATTTGTGAGCAATCAATCTTCATCTATCCTACTCGGTATATTCACCACTCTTTGTTCACAGCCATTTACATATTTTCAATCCATCATTTTGATTTCTTACTTTGAAAGTCCTATCTAGGTATCGAACCACATAGTCTCCAAATAGCAATTTATCAGTCTTCCCTTTAAAAAACTCAACCATTACCATTGCACTCTCTGATCCCTCCCCATCATGGAAGACATTCGAACCTGTTACTGCAGGTAAACAGCTTGATTGACTTTTCTGGATCCTCAGTCTTTAAAACTATTCTAAATCCTACAGTATCTTTATACTACCATACTTTAGCAACTTAAATACAGCATTTATCCAATTTCATTCAATAAAACTCAGTCTAACACTTCGCTTCCTTATCATCACATTTTCTCTCTGCATTTACAACACAAGCAGGGCAGTTATTCACAAATTCAGCACCTAAAAGTCCAAAAATCTTTCATTTAAAGGATACAAACTTGTACATGAATACCAACTTTACTCTAGTAGTACCTACAATTTACACAACTACAGCTTAAAATATCGTTAAAGCGCTAAAAAGAAATAACTAATAGTCTTAAAACAAGCTTAAACGATTTTAAACAACTAGTTAAGTATTGCTAAAGACCTAAAAAAAAAAAACTAATTATCTTTAAAACAAGTTAAAAATGTTAACAATATTTTTACTGCTTCAGCAGCCAGGATATATTAATTTTTGTTTTTTTTTTTTTTTTTTTTTTTTTTTTTTACTATGGTAGTACCCTAATAAAGTAGAGGCTGGTTAATAAATATTTAGAATCCAGCTACAGACTTACTAAATATCACGTAAGCCCTAGAAAGAATTGAATATCTTAAAACAAAGCATTGAATATATACAAGCGCTCAACCTTGAACTTAGGTCTATATAAAATTATAAAATAAGCCTAACTTAGGCTATGGCTTTGGTAAACTTAATTTAGTTTACATTACCACAAAATTACAATATAAGCAATTGTAAACTATAGTTAAAATGCCAGAAAAAACATTTTATAATTCAACATAAACCTGCAAACACCACAGACTATACAAGAAATCTCTTACACTCTAGCCTATGTTAACCTATGAAACACTGTCTGAGTCAAATACATATTCACATCTAATTCTAAAATATTCAACAAAATTAATCACATAATAATACACAAATTCTAAACAATATCAGCACCAATTCCACACAAATTCCTTAACTAAATCCACTTTCAAAATACCAGCATTATAGTAGTTTAAAATGTTAGCAGAAATATAAACACGACCGCTCACTTCTCGAAATCTCAATAATATAATGTGAAAACTTGGCCTCCAAGGCTTTAAAGCTAAAACACCCAACCTGCAACTTACAATGCACTTACCAAAAGTGTGCATTATGTGTGCCGCGAGATGCTTCAGAGTTTGCTGCCGTGATTTTTATCTAAATATCGTAAACATCTTTAACCCATTTTAAATAAAATTACTTTTTCATTTATTAGGCAAAAATTATTTAAGAAGGCTTTAACCTCCCTCTCTCCTAAAGTTAAATTTTAATATATATAATATATCATATATATATATCATTATATACCTTATAATATAGATATATATACTAATATATATATATATATATATATATATATAGGGCTATTTCTTTGCAAATTGGTTCTTCTTTTGTTGAGCAAGCACCCTATATAAAGGATGGTAATTTAGAAAATCAATATTTAAAATTTATGGTTTTTATTCAGCATAATTAAAGAAATTCAATAAAAGTAAAGTAATAAAAGTCTCTTCTGTTGATATACTCTGACTCTTCGTTTAGGTGAAATTGGTAGTCACAGACTTTCCAGGCGTTTACCACCCTCGCCTCTGACTCTTCTTTTAGCAAAAAATTCTGTGCCATAGAAATCAGAGTCCAGCCCATTCCGTGAAATTTCCCTTTCTTGCCGAAAGTTGTTTCAAGTTTGGAGGATTTTGAGAGGAGAATAATCTTGAGTAAGATTTATTTTTTTTTTTTTCTTCTGATTCTCTTGTTAAATTTAATCTGACTAAAGTATTCAAACAGACGGGTTTACTATATTATTTCATTTCGACTTATGCTAAAATTTTGCTCGCGCAATCTTAGCATAAGTACAAAAATAAATTAAAACATTTTTACAAATATATAATGTACAGTGCTACATATTCCCGCAGCTAAACACGACAGGGAGAAGTTATGTTATAACTAATATATACAAGAAAATAATAACTAAAAATATATAAAAGTTAAAGTATAGGTATGAGAGAGGAAGTTATGTGCGAAGACATTAATAGACATAAAAATTGTTGAAGGCAAAAATAGTATACATGAAATGTAAACGAATATTCAAATACAGCATGTGTATATTGTTCAATTTTTCTTGAAACAATATATACAAAATACTCAAATACATAAAAATACCAATAATGTTAAGATATATACAGAAAAATGAAAGGTGCATTATAAACATAAGCACGTATCTTGGTTAATATCTGTTAGATATAAAACAAACACACAAATCATATTAAATGGCATAAAAATTTGAAATGTTCTACAGAAGTGTGATATGAACAATTGATGTTATTCACAAGTAATATGCACATCGATCGAAACCGTTGAATCAAGAAAATGTCCAGTATTAGGCGTTTACATAATTTATCCATGATTTCGATCAAGCACACGTAAATAGTTTAAACTGTAGCTATCGATGATAAACATTGCCTTGACATATGTAGAGACGAATTTGCTTGAAATTTAAGTCCTTTATTTGAAAAATATTCTTCATACATAAAGAGAGCGGTCACAGAATCATTTAGAATTCGAAAAGGAAACAGAGTTCGTAGTGGAATCCAAAAATAAAATTTCTGCCCATTAAATCCAAACTTAAAAGATGGAAAGAAATCCATACTCGTAAAGCCTTAAGTTGCTCGAAATTTAGTCCTTTATTGAAAAAAAATTTCTTCATACATAAAAGGAGCGGGTCACAGAACCATAAGAATTCATTAAGACAACCGATCAGGATGGAATCCAAAAAAAAGAGTCTGATCAAACTAAACTTATTAATCTTGTCTTAGAAAACATTTTTGTCTATGTCTAGCAATTTTAACCTTCTGTGATAATTGTGAAAAGCTGAAGACCATAATCAAAAATTAGAAATGAAAATTGGAAGTTTCCAGTATTATAATGTCGTTTCCTTGATTATTTTCTCGTGTTTCTGATTGGATTTATGTGTTATGTAGATTTTTTCTTTTTTCTTCAATTATTTTTGTTTAGAAGGTGAAGATTTCTAGGTGGGTGTTCTTTCTCCGGGTTCACCAAATTAATAAGGGAAGACTTGTCTTAAAATTGTTCTCTTTTGTGAGCACAAGGCACCCTAATATAAGAGTGATGTAATTAGAAATATATGAAATGAGTTTTTTATTCACATTAATAGAGATTATTTCAATAAAAATCTCTCAA
>JABUQX010085942.1:10000-33872 GCA_015478945.1 Trachelipus rathkii | reverse complement strand
GTAATATGATAAAGGTTTACATCAGAAAATAAAAGAAAACCTGTTTTAAACATTGATCCTTTGAAGAAGAAAAAAAAAAAAAAAAAAAAAAAACATTTTTCGGTGTTGCTATCAAACGTACAAAGATGGGAAACGTGTAAAAATTTGGGGACTATAAATTTTGGCATTCCACTGGAATCTTCACAATTTTTTTTTGGTAGTCCCCTAATTGCCGAATGATATAGACATTCCGCTAACTGCAATCTCCAACAACATTTTTCAAATTATCACAATTGCAATTCCTCAATTTAAGTCGGTAATTCCGCAATTGCGGAATTGCGGACTTAAAATTGCGGGAACGTCCACCTCTGAGATAAATAGTATCTTATATATATATATATATATATATATATAATATATATAATATATATAAATTAATATATATATATATATATATAATATATATATATATATATATATATATATATATATATATATAATATATATCAGCCTCCAGATTAAGATGTCCCCAAAAAGGAAAATAAAAACTATGATAGCTACGTAAAAAACTGAATTTGACATTTTTGAAAAAAAATTTTTTTTTTTCAAAGGCCTTTTTTTTTTTTTTTTTTCCCCCAAACCCATCTTTTTGGTTTTAAAATGGGGGGGAAGGGGAAAAAAAAAATTTTTGGGGAAAGGAAAGGAAAAAAAAATAAATAAAGTGAGATAAAAAAAAGTAATAATAATAATAATAAATAGGTTTCATGTACGAAAATTCTCTCGTTCCCCCAAATTTTCGCGTTCCTAAAGGCATGGTTCCCCCAATATTTTCTTTCAATATTTAAGGCGACATACGCGCCACGGGCGCGCGCACACATACCACACACACTCTATGATAGATAGAATGTTCTAGAGAAATTAAATTTTTTTTGATGACCTGACCTAACCTAAACTATATGCCATTTTATAATTTTTCAATTTTAATTTAAAACTTTAATGGTTTATTTTTTAATTTTTAATTTTGCCATTATTTTTTTTAGTTTCCCCTAAAGTATTGAAAGATATAAGGAAAACGTTTATTTTTTATGGTGCAAAGTCAGTGGTTTGATTAAACCATTAAAGATTATTTATATTTTTGGCACCACATTAACATTAATAATTATTCATTTTTTTTTTTAGTTCTTGCATTACAATTTACGCTGAATTCAAAAAATATATTAAGTTTTTATGAAGATAAAAGGTATTTGTGTTTTTTTTTTTGAGAGAGAGGGGCACCTGGGCCATATATATATATATATATATATATATATATATATATATATATATATATATATATAATATAATAATATATATAATAAATATATATATATATATATATATATATATTATATATATATATATAATCCCGTATAGCGTCGCCGGTGACGGTGGCCACTTTAGGTATAACTTCGTCTCCCCACTTCCCCTAATACACTTTTTGATTTTTTTTTCGAAAATCAAGCCCCTATAGTATCATAAGTACACAAAAAAAAAATAATGTAAATTCTAATAATCATAGTTTTATTAAGTTTAAATAAAGCTCATTTAGACTCAGTTTTAAGGGGTGAATCGGACCACCATTGTGGGGTGAAATTTGGGCCATCTTTTTAAATTCCTCTTTATGTATAAATTCAATGTTATATTTTAAATTTTTAACTTTAATGATAGAAATAGTTTATGCTATTAAAATTAGTAATCAAGTAATTACAAATTTTCAATAATGCATAAATAAAATAAGATAAAAATGTGGTGGCCCAATTCACCCCATTCGTGAGAAAATTTTGACACTTTTGAATTCATATTTCCCATATAATTTCATTTTTTATTTTAATTTTTACCTAATATGAGTAACTGTTATTATTTTAAAATTAGCTATATGTAATAAAAATGGTCAATAATATAGGCTACATAAAAAATAAGAATAACAATTTGAGGCCCAATTATCACCCAGCATCAATTTATTATGGGGGGATTGAATCGGGCCAAGTTAGCCACAGCAATTAGCCACTAGCACTGTTTGGAACAAAAATTTACTTTGCCAGTTTAAAGCTAAACATACTCCAACTGTATACACTGAAAAAATATAAATTAAATCTGTCCATAACTTTTTGCATTTAAAAACAAAGTTTTTAAAAAAAAATTCGCATTTTTCAAATGGTGAAATTCTATTTAAAGGACATTTTATAACTAATTTATATATTTTTTAAAAATATAAAAACTCCTATTAGAATTAAAGATAATCTAAATGGAATCATAATCTTACCACGATTGAAGAAATTTTTTTTTTTTATTTTATTTTTACTTCATTTTTTTTTCTCCCCGCCCGAAGCTATATAACAGACTGCCGGATATCCGGTATTCGCCGCTATCCGGCTAATTCACTATACACGATATCCCGGATCCGGGGGATATCCGGTATCGGCCTAATTTCCACATATCCGGCCCATCCCTAACGTAAACTACTTGGATGACAAATGAAGCTTTTCAAATTCTGCTGGACATAGTGAAGACAGCACTTTGAAATTTAAATACCATGAAGGGGGCCAAGAAGATTCTGGAGCTAGTGTGCTGCAGAAAACAATGCTGTTGGCAAAATTGCATTAAAAAAGACGTGCGTTTTAATTTCCACATATCTATGCGAGTCTGCATTCCAACATATGCTTACAAAAAAAACAGATACAGGAGAAACTTTCAGTGTCAAGTGATTTAAGGGTAAAAATTGAGAAAAAATTCACCATAAACTTAAAGAATATAGAAACTCATAAACAGTTTCATTTCTTCCATTAAAGGTAAATGAGCATTGCATTTTGCATTGTTTTTTTCTTGCTTTCCTAAGACCTAAGACTAAGTAATATCAAACCAATTTAAGAGCCAATTTAAGAGTAGGTGTGCCAAGATTTTTTTTTTAGCACAACAAGGGTGCCACGGTGAAAAAAGTTCGGGAACTACTGGCATAGGCAAGTAAAATTTCCTTATAATCTTATTTTCTTTGTGATCAGTTAGCTTAACTCACCTAGCAACTTACAGAATTAACATCCCTAAAATCATAGTTAATGCTAAATACTTTCATTAAGAGTTATTTTTTAAATTTTTATAACAATATTATGGTAATTTTTATAAAAGCTCACTAGCCTTAATAATATTATGAAAGGTTACGAAAGCACTAATTGAAACACTGTAAATTCAAAGACACTTTAAACTATTTTTAAGGTTAAATTCCATGACCATAACTTTACTGAAATTATTGCATCATTGAGGAGAACATTAGAAGATATGATAAGATATATCTTCTAATGTTCTCCTCAATGATGCAATAATTTAAGTAAAGTTATGCTAGAGAATATTCTCTATGCAATTAATGATTATTTAATTTATTTTATATTTATTATTTAATGATTATTAAAATTTGATAAATAATATAATAATATATATATTGTTATATTATTATAATACTCTTAGTGAAAGGGTTAAATTTATAACTTCATTTGAGCCTGTTGCAATAACTCTATAATCATAATAAAACTTGGTACTGTACAACTAGTATTTAATTTATTTTCTTTTTTTAGTTTACAGAACAATTGTAGAGTATTTACTTTTGCTTGTGCTTAAAAACTCAATTAAATTTCAAAAATTCTCTAAATGGATCATTTTGTGGGCAAAACTCTAAGGCCTAGTAGGAGCAGAGTAAATCTGGCTACTCTACAATCAACCCCAGCACACCTGTGGTACTAGTCAGTCCAATCAGTAACTTTGAGGTGAAGAAGTTGGACCAGGAAGAGAAAGCTTGCTTCAGGAAGACACTCAATCTCTGGAGAAAGTGACTAGTGAGACTGACAATCAGCTTAGCCACAACGTCAATGAGTTGAAGGCCATTGAAGGTCTTGAAAGGTATAGACAGTGTGATTATTAGTCACTGATTACTCACAGTGATTAGTTGATTACTGAATAAATATTTGAAAAACAACTAGAATGACTATTTGTTGTCACTGATAAATGATAAGCTCATTTAAATTATTTCATTTTTCAGATTCTTTTTATTTACAAGATATGTAAGGACAGAGGTTATGAAGGACGGTATTCATGAGAGGGTCGTTTGGATAGGGAAGGCTAAGTGCATGCAACAAATCTGTGGCAACCATGAATACAGTTTCTCTACCATATCTAAACATGGCCTCAAGAAACAGTATGAGAATATTAGTAGTACAAATGTACGAGTTTCTTAAATTATTTGTACAAATTTATTCTTTAACATTGAGTCAGTGACTGTATTACTTATTGAAATTTTAGTTATTTTGGGTGCGAGTTACTTTCTTGAAAAATCTGTTTTAATAGTTGCTCATAGATGACTGATTTGAACAAATTTTATTGAAATTTTTTATCAATATGCTCATTTATACGACAGGTTAGGTTAATTTAAAGTTAGTTCAAAGTAAATTGAACTGAAAAAATAAGCTGATATTAAAACTTGACTTTTGCAGAAAGTGACAAACCTGGTATTTAATATGTTCACAATTTATAAAAAAAATTCTATGCATTTCAACTAGGTGTAAATGGCCATGTTTTGATTGCAGCCATAGAGGGACTGAGTAAGAGAGGTCGTCTAGCCCGCTCAAGGTCCAGGGACAGTAACTTATCCTCCAAAAGGCACTAGCTGAGCCTCAAGGAGAGCTTCACAAAAGTATAAGATGAGCAATGCCCAGGCAATGAATGCATATATGAGGTAAGTAATATTAAATTTTTAATTGTTTTTTTGCTACTAGGCCTATTTGAACAAATAGTCTAAAACACAAGAATTTAAAATTTGCTTGTATATATAAATTTATTGTCATTCTCTACTTTCTTATATACTCTTAACACACTAGGTTTTATGTAGATATGATGCTACCTCTAAGTATGACTGATAACTGAGCATTTAGTTCACTGGAGGCATCTCAGACTTCAACTCCCCTCTAGGACCTTGAGCAGAAAATTGAAAAAGGTTTCGATAAGACCATCCCTTCCACCGCTTGCAAGCTTGACATGATAAGGTTGCCAATTTTAGAGCAAAACCCACTTAATAGACCACCCCAAAGTCTTTTGGTAAGTCTCACACAAAGCTTTGATTTCTAAACTTGTCTTTTCCAATATCAAGCCTTCTAACCGATTTCAATTTCAGAAGTTCTATAACTCATGTTGAAGAAAACTACTGAATATCTTTTAAATCTATCTGTCAATAGTGTCTGTGTTCCTCAAAGTTTTGTTCTATACGGTTATCTTTTTCTACTACTTATTAATGACTTTTAATCTGTCACTCCATCATCTATCCACTTATACAAATGACTCTACTCTTCATTAGTCTTTTAGGAGTGGGCAGTGAGAATGTAATTTTTCGGTAGTTAAGACACTTTTGTTGTATTTTCAGATTTTTCAAAAAATGGAATTCTTTAAAGAATTTATTTTTGATTTTTTTTTTTTTTATATAATTATGAGTTGCTAAACAACCCTACTAAAGTGGCAAACTATCCCAAGAATATGAAATGCGCAGTTGCCTGAGGACTTTTTTTTTTGTTTATGTGAATTTCTAAATACAGTAAGCAATATGTAAGCATATTTAAATATTTTCTATCTTCTAATCTTGAAGCGAGTTTGCAAGGTTTTTCTCTTTTGATGTTTAAATTTTAATTACTTCTTGAATCTGCAGATGTGTTTGCTTGAATATTTTTAAAGATTTTATTACATATAATTAAAAACAATTTATTTCCTTTTTAATTATTATTAGCCTAACTTTTACGAAAATGGAATAACTGTGGTCAATGAATGAACAAAGTATAGAGTGACAAACCAACAACACTGACCACCCAATTATTCACTACTGAACTGCTGACGCTACTTACTTCACCAGCCCACAGTTTTTTGACCATGTAACTTTTCTGGAGACCAAATAATTCAATTTAGAAATAGTGAAAACAGATTAAACAAAAAAAATCAGAAGGCCGTAAAGAAGCAGGACTAATAGCATTAAATGAATCGAGAACAGTTCTTCATTTATTTATCATTCTTTTCAGGTATTAGTATGGGTTAGAATTTCTTAGATTCGGTTAGTAGGTATTGAATCTGCAGATGTGCATTTGCTTGAATATTTTTAAATTATTCTACCCACAATGGATTCCCCCTCATATTTTTTCTATCCAGAGTAAAATCAGTAACATACGGTACCATTCTTGTGCCTATATCTCAAGGTACAGAAGGGAAGTCTATAAATTATGCATCATTTACATCTAAAACAATATACTATGAAATAAAACTTATCTTTGATGTCCTTGTACATTTTGTCAGTAGCTTAAGGACTAATTTCAACTCAAAGAGGAATGAATTCCCATTACATTCATTGAGCATATCAATCAAAAAAATTATAAATTTCATTTTACATTGGCAAATTTCTGCTAGAAACTTGACAACAAATTGTATCTACTGGTTTGTTAAGAAGATGGATTTCAATTTCTTATTATTAGCACTTTTATTTAATAAAACAAATTTATTAGCTAATTATAACAAAAAAAAAGTTTATTTAGTTTACATAAAATAAATAAATAATCTGAACAAACCTGTATAAGATCTTCTTGATCTGGAGTGTTATTCATGGTTCCTAATGTCATTGATAAGGTGTAATTTTAATTTTTATGCTGCAAATAAACTTTTATATCAATATATTAAAAAGTTAAGAATATTTCATATCAAAATATAATACATCAATAATTCCTATGCAATATATAGATTTAGGCATAGCTACACATGTACTGGCACTACATATTATTAGTGAATATTTTTATTAGCAGATGTTAACATCCTGTATTTAGTAGTGATGGGACGATTAATCAGCATCGTCATCAGCATCTGCAAAATCGGCACATTTTGTTTCAATCGTCATCGTCAATTTTTGCCGATTAATTGAACAAATACTAAGAATTTTGGATAATATTAAAAAACCTATCTAACATTTATATATAATATATACTATATATATAATATATATATATATATATATATATGTATTATATATTATATATATATTATATATACTATATATATATACGTATATATATAATATATATATATATATATATATATATATTATATTATATATATACATCTATATATATATATATATATATATAATATATATATATATATATATATATATATATATATACTATATATATATATACGGTATATATATATATATACTATAATATATATATAATATTATAATATATATATATATTTAGTATATATTATATATATAATACACATGTAAATTTTTAATATAGCTGAGCATGTTAACCTTCCACAAATATTTAAACAATTTGTTAAGAACATAAGAAATATAGGGACAGTAAGAAGCCACATGGGCCCTATCGAGACTGTCCCAGTCAACCCACTAACCAAACATGCTCTCCTGCAAATCCACAAAGCACCTAGCGGGTAAATTTCATGCTAACCAAAATCCACCAATTGTGGCTAAGTCAAAAAAATGATACATTTTACCCAAACCCATCACCATGCCTTAATAACTAAGTGGATGGTCCCACACATGCAGTAGCTATTACATTACTAACTACTATAACTAAAAAACCAGCCAATTGCTTCGCCCTCTAAATCCACATACCTATCAACCCTTTCTTAAATGTTGCAATTGAGTCACACTCAACCACCTCCTGTGGCAAACCATTCCAAAATTTAACAACCCTATTGCTGAATGTATGCTTTCTTATATCAAGATGGCATGCTTTTCTTCTTAATTTCTTGTTATGCCCCCTGGTTCTCCCGTCCGTGGTTTACTATAAAGAATTATTGGTCTCCGTATTAAATAGATGTAAAAAATTTTGTAGACTTGTACCATGTCCCTATGAGAAATCGCCTTTCTACAGAAAAATTCCTAACTCCTTCAGCCTTTCTCCTCGTAGCTCTTACCCTCAAAACCAGGAAATCATCTTTGTTGCTCTACGTCACATTCTCTCTTGTATTCTAAGTCTTTCTTTAAATAAGGGGCCCAAACTTGTGCACAATATTCTATTATTGGCCTAACATAGCTATTTTTATTTATAGTTTACTTATTAATCCATGCTCTTGTTAAACAACATTGCAATTTATTATGCCCAGCATATTATTAGCTTTATTTCTAGCTTCCAACACTGATTTAGCTACTTTCAATTTACTGCTTATAAAATCAACCAAATCTTTTTCCTGGTCACAGGACTCAAGCCCAATCCCCATGCATATCATAGTTAAACTTTTTATTGAGTAACCTAGGTGAAGAACTTACACTTTTTTACTATGAAAATTCATTTGCCACTTATCTTGGCCCACCCAAGGAAGTTTATCAAGATCATTTTGAATCTTAACATCCCTCACTATTTCCTAACTAGATGGCCACTGGTATCCATCAGCAAACTTTAGAAACATTGCATTTAAGTCCCTGGTCAAATTTATATATATGAGAAACAACAGTGGCCCCAGCACTGACCCTGTGGGACACACTCTTCACTATTTCCCATGCATGACTTATTGCCATTTAGTGTTACACACGGTTTTCTATTCCACAACCACTCTTTAATCCAACTTAATATCCAGTCCACCTATACCACATTGCAATATTTTCTTGCATCAGCTTATGTGGGGAACCTTATCAAAAGCTTGCTAAAGTCTAAATATATATATAAACTGGATCTCCATCGGTCCAATGCAAGCCTCAGTAATGAATTCCATAAATTCTAAAAGGTTGCCTGACATGACCACCCTTTCTGAACCCGTGCTGGGAGTCATACAAATCCTCAATTATTTCTAATATTTCTCTATATGACCTTTCAGTAACTTTTCCAGAAATGGGTAGGTCATGTCAGGACAAACCTTTTAGGATTTATGGAATTCATAGACTGACTGACATTGACCGGAAGGAGAATCCAGTTGACTTAATCCTATATAATTTAGACATTTAGACAAAGCTTCTTTGATAAGGTTCCCCACATAAGGCTGATGAAGAGGCTATTGCAATGTGGGGATAGTGTTGGGCGTGGTACATAGTTGGATTAAGAGGTTGGTTTGTGAATCAGGAAAACAGTGGTGTACCAATAAAAAATGGCAATAAGTCATGCATGGGAAATAGTGCAAGAGTGGTGTCCCACAGGGTTCAGTGCTGGGGCCACTTTTGTTTCCTCATATATAAAATGATTTAGTACCAGGGACTTAAATCCTCAATGTAAGGTTTCTAAGTTTTGCTGATGATACCAAAGTTGCCACCTCAGTTAGGAATATGTGAGCGATGTATAAAGATTCAAATTGATCTTGATAAACTTCTTGGGTGGGGCAGATAAGTGGCAAATGAATTTTAATAGTAAAAAGTTCTGTTAAGGTTCGGCACCTAGGTTAGTCAGTAAAGGAATGCTTGATTGATATGAATGGGGATTGGCTTTGAGTCTGTGGACCAGGAAAAGATTTAGGTGTGATTATAAGCAGTAATTTGAAAGTTTAGCTAATCAGTGTTTGGAAGGTAGAAATAAAGCTAATAAGATGCTGGGCTTAATAAATCGCAATGTTGTTTACAAGAGCAAGGAAAGTAAAGTTAAACCATATAATAGCTATGTTAGGCCAATAATAGATGCACAATGCCCAAGTTTGGGCCCCTTACTTAAGAAAGGACTTAGATATGCTAGAGAAGTGCATTGAAAAGCGCAACAAGGTGTATTTCTGGGTTTGAGGGTAAGAGCTTATAGGAGAGAGGATAGGATGAAGGAGTTAGGAATGTTTTCTGTAGAAAGGCGATTTCTCAGGAGGGACATGATACAAGTCTACAAAATATTTAAATATATTTGTAATACGGAGACCAATAAATTCTTTAAGTTTAGAGCCATGGACGGTGAGCATTCATGACGTCATCAGCACCGAAAATTAAGAAGAAAGGCATGCCATCTTGATTAAAGAAAGTATACATTCAGCAAATAGGGTTGTTAAGTTTTGGAATGATTTGCCACAGGAGGTTGTGAGTGTCAACAATGCAACATTTAAGAAAGGGTTGCATAGGTATCACATAGTATATTTAGACGAAGCAAATTTGGCTGCGTTTTTAGTTATAGTTATGAGTCAACTAATATATTTTCTTTGTGTGACCATAAACTTTAGTAGCATTATTGAAGTGTGGATGGTTTAGGTAACATGTATCATTTTTTTCTAGGCCAAATTGGTGGATTTTGGTTTACAGAAATTTGACAAGCCCTAGGGTGCTTGTGGAGTGCAGGAGAGCATGTTTTGGTTAGTGGGTTGACTCGGACAGTCTCGATAGGCCCATGTGGCTTCTTAACTGTCTCTTTTATTTTCTTATGTTCTTATGTTATACATACCATAATCAAAATGGAGTATAGTTAATATATTATATATAATTATATATATATATATATATATATTATATATATATATTATTATATATATATATATATATATATATATATATATTATTAATATAATATATATATATATATATATATACCTATACTATATATTATATATATATTTACTAATATATATAAATATATATATATAGTATATATATATATATATTATATATATATATATATATATATATATTATTATATAATACTATATATATATATATATATATATACTACGATATATATAATATATATATAGATATATATATATATCATATAATTATATATATATATATATATATTATATAGTATATATATATATATATATATATAATGTTATTGAGTTTTAATATTATCCAAAATCTTAATATTTGTTCAATTAATCGGCAAAAATGACGATGACGATTTGAAACAAAATGTGCGATTTTGCACGGATGCTGATGACGATGCTGATTTAACGTCCCATCACTACTAAATACAGGATGTTAACATCTGCTAATAAAAATATTCACTAATAATATGTAGTGCCAGTACATGTGTAGCTATGCCTAAATCTATATATTGCATAGGAATTATTGATGTATTATATTTTGATATGAAATATTCTTAACTTTTTAATATATTGATATAAAAGTTTATTTGCAGCATAAAAATTAAAATTACACCTTATCAATGACATTAGGAACCATGAATAACACTCCAGATCAAGAAGATCTTATACAGGTTTGTTCAGATTATTTATTTATTTTATGTAAACTAAATAAACTTTTTTTTTGTTATAATTAGCTAATAAATTTGTTTTATTAAATAAAAGTGCTAATAATAAGAAATTGAAATCCATCTTCTTAACAAACCAGTAGATACAATTTGTTGTCAAGTTTCTAGCAGAAATTTGCCAATGTAAAATGAAATTTATAATTTTTTTGATTGATATGCTCAATGAATGTAATGGGAATTCATTCCTCTTTGAGTTGAAATTAGTCCTTAAGCTACTGACAAAATGTACAAGAAGTTCAAAGATAAGTTTTATTTCATAGTATATAATTCCAAAGAAAAGATAAAGAATATCGAATTCATTTCCAAGACGATTAGGGATCCGGGTGAAAAGTTGTATCATCTGTTCATGGTTATTTACTCTGGATAGAAAAAATGTAAGGCAAGTTCACCAGCTCTATATAATTTAAAAGTAGAAAAGGCCATTCACATCTGCAGATTCAATACCTACTAACCGAATCTAAGAAATTCTAACCCATACTAAATAACCTGAAGAAGATAAATAAATGAAAACTGTTCTCATTCATTATGCTATTAGGTCCTGCTCCTTTACGGCCTTCTGATTTTTTTTGTTTTAATCTGTTTTTCTATTTCTAAATTGAATTATTTGGTCTCCAGAAAAGTTACATGGTCAAAAAACTGTGGGCTGGTGAAGTAAGTAGCGTCAGCAGTTCAGTAGTGAATAATTGGGTGGTCAGTGTTGTTGGTTTGTCACTCTATACTTTGTTCATTCATTGACCACAGTTATTCCATTTTCGTAAAAGTTAGGCTAATAATAATTAAAAAGGAAATAAATTGTTTTTAATTATATGTAATAAAATCTTTAAAAATATTCAAGCAAACACACATCTGCAGATTCAAGAAGTAATTAAAATTTAAACATCAAAAGAGAAAAACCTTGCAAACTCGCTTCAAGATTAGAAGATAGAAAATATTTAAATATGCTTACATATTGCTTACTGTATTTAGAAATTCACATAAACAAAAAAAAAAGTCCTCAGGCAACTGCGCATTTCATATTCTTGGGATAGCTTGCCACTTTAGTAGGGTTGTTTAGCAACTCATAATTATATATAAAAAAAAAAAAATCAAAAATAAATTCTTTAAAGAATTCCATTTTTTGAAAAATCTGAAAATACAACAAAAGTGTCTTAACTACCGAAAAATTACATTCTCACTGCCCACTCCTAAAAGACTAATGAAGAGTAGAGTCATTTGTATAAGTGGATAGATGATGGAGTGACAGATTAAAAGTCATTAATAAGTAGTAGAAAAAGATAACCGTATAGAACAAAACTTTGAGGAACACAGACACTATTGACAGATAGATTTAAAAGATATTCAGTAGTTTTCTTCAACATGAGTTATAGAACTTCTGAAATTGAAATCGGTTAGAAGGCTTGATATTGGAAAAGACAAGTTTAGAAATCAAAGCTTTGTGTGAGACTTACCAAAAGACTTTGGGGTGGTCTATTAAGTGGGTTTTGCTCTAAAATTGGCAACCTTATCATGTCAAGCTTGCAAGCGGTGGAAGGGATGGTCTTATCGAAACCTTTTTCAATTTTCTGCTCAAGGTCCTAGAGGGGAGTTGAAGTCTGAGATGCCTCCAGTGAACTAAATGCTCAGTTATCAGTCATACTTAGAGGTAGCATCATATCTACATAAAACCTAGTGTGTTAAGAGTATATAAGAAAGTAGAGAATGACAATAAATTTATATGTACAAGCAAATTTTAAATTCTTGTGTTTTAGACTATTTGTTCAAATAGGCCTAGTAGCAAAAAAACAATTAAAAAATTAATTTTTCTTACCTGATATATGCGTTCATTGCCTGGGGATTGCTTAACTTATTCTTCTTTGTGAAGCTCTCCTCTAGGCTCATCTGGCGACTCTTGGGGTGCGAGTTACTTTCCCTGGACCTTGAACGGTTTAGACGACCTCTCTTACTCAGTCCCTCTATGGCTGCAATCAAAACATGGCCATTTACACCTAGTTGAAATGCATAGAATTTTTTTTATAAATTGTGAACAAATTAAATACCAGGTTTGTCACTTTCTGCAAAAGTCAAGTTTTAATATTCAGCTTATTTTTTTTCAGGTTAATTTTACTTTAAACTAACTTTAAATTAACCTAACCTGTCGTATAAATGAGCATATTGATAAAAAATTTCAATAAAATTTGTTTAAATCAGTCATCTATGAGCAACTATTAAAACAGATTTTTCAAGAAAGTAACTCGCACCCAAAATAACTAAAATTTCAATAAGTAATACAGTCACTGACTCAATGTTAAAGAATAAATTTGTACAAATAATTTAAGAAACTCGTACATTTGTACAACTAATATTCTCATACTGTTTCTTGAGGCCATGTTTGGATATGGTAGAGAAACTGTATTCATGGTTGCCACAGATTTGTTGCATGCACTTAGCCTTCCCTATCCAAACGACCCTCTCATGAATACCATCCTTCTTAGACTCTGTCCTTACATATCTTGTAAATAAAAAGAATCTGAAAAATGAAATAATTTAAATGAGCTTATCATTTATCAGTGACAACAAATAGTCATTCTAGTTGTTTTTCAAATATTTATTCAGTAATCAACTAATCACTGTGAGTAATCAGTGACTAATAATCACACTGTCTATACCTTTCAAGACCTTCAATGGCCTTCAACTCATTGACGTTGTGGCTAAGCTGATTGTCGGTCTCACTAGTCACTTTCTCCAGAGATTGAGTGTCTTCCTGAAGCAAGCTTTCTCTTCCTGGTCCAACTCCTTCACCTCAAAGTTACTGATTGGACTGACTAGTACCACAGGTGTGCTGGGGTTGATTGTAGAGTAGCCAGATTTACTCTGCTCCTACTAGGCCTTAGAGTTTTGCCCACAAAATGATCCATTTAGAGAATTTTTGAAATTTAATTGAGTTTTTAAGCACAAGCAAAAGTAAATACTCTACAATTGTTCTGTAAACTAAAAAAAGAAAATAAATTAAATACTAGTTGTACAGTACCAAGTTTTATTATGATTATAGAGTTATTGCAACAGGCTCAAATGAAGTTATAAATTTAACCCTTTCACTAAGAGTATTATAATAATATAACAATATATATATTATTATATTATTTATCAAATTTTAATAATCATTAAATAATAAATATAAAATAAATTAAATAATCATTAATTGCATAGAGAATATTCTCTAGCATAACTTTACTTAAATTATTGCATCATTGAGGAGAACATTAGAAGATATATCTTATCATATCTTCTAATGTTCTCCTCAATGATGCAATAATTTCAGTAAAGTTATGGTCATGGAATTTAACCTTAAAATAGTTTAAAGTGTCTTAGAAGTTACAGTGTTTCAATTAGTACTTTCTTAACCTTTCATAATACCATTAAGACTAGTGAGCTTTTATAAAGATTACCACAATATTGTTATAAAAATTTAAAAAATAACTCTTAATGAAAGTATTTAGCATTAACTATGATTTTAGGGATGTTAATTCTGTAAGTTGCTAGGTGAGTTAAGCTAACTGATCACAAAGAAAATAAGATTATAAGGAAATTTTACTTGCCTATGCCAGTAGTTCCCGAACTTTTTTCACCGTGGCACCCTTGTTGTGCTAAAAAAAAAATCTTGGCACACATACTCTTAAATTGGCTCTTAAATTGGTTTGATTACTTAGTCTTAGGTCTTAGGAAAGCAAGAAAAAACAATGCAAATTTAATGCTCATTTACCTTTAATGTGAAGAATGAAACTGTTTTAATGAGTTTTTCATTATTTTCTTTTAAGTTTATGGGAAGTTTTCTCAATTTTACCCTTAAATCACTTGACACTGAAAGTTTACTCCTGTATCTGTTTTTTTTGTAAGCATATGTTGAGAATGCAGACTCGCATAGATAAGAGGAATTAAAATGCATGTCTTTTTAATGCAATGTTGCCAACAGCATTGTTTTCTGCACACACTAGCATCCAGAACTCTTCTTGGCCCCCTTCATGGTATTTAAGTTTCAAAGTGATGTCTTCACTGATGTCCAGCAGATTTTGAAAAGCTTCATTTGTCATCCCAGTAGGTTTACGTTAGGGATGGGCCGGATAGTGAATTAGCCGGATACCGGATATCCGGCCGGATATCGGATAGTGAATTAGCCGGATAGCCGGATACCGGATATCCGGCAGTCTGTTATATAGCGTCGGCGGGGTGACTATAATAAAAAAAAAAATTCACGTTGTACTATTACAAGTTTTGTTTAGATTATCTTTAATTCTGGAGATTGTATATTCTTTTAAAAATATAATAATTAGTGTATAAGATGTCCTTAAATAGAATTTCACATTTGAAAAATGCGAATTTTTTTTAACTTGTTTAAATTGAAAAGTTATGGCCAGATTTTAATTATATATTTTTCAGTGTATACAGTTGAGATAGTGTTTAAGCTTTAAACTGGAAAGTAAATTTTGTTCCAAACAGTGCCATAGTGGTAAAATCGCTGGGCCTAACTTGCCCGATTCATTCCCCCCCATAAAAATTGATGGATGGGGTGAATTGGGCCACAATTGTTATTCTTATTTTTTGTAGCCTATTATTATTGACATTTTTTATAACATATAGCTAATTTAAATATTTAATAAAACAGTTACTTATATTAGGTAAAAATTTAAAATAAAAAAATGAAATTTATATGGAAAATATGGAATTCAAAAAAGTGTCAAATTTGTCCCACGAATGGGGTTGAATTGGGCCACCTATTATTATTTATTCTTATTTATTTTCATGTATTGAAATTTTAATTACCTTAGACTAATTTTTAATACAATAAATATTTCCTATATTAAAGTTAAAAAATTAAAATAAAAATTGGAATTTATAACAGAAAAGAGGAATTTAAAAAGATGGCCCAATTCACCCCACAATGGTGGTCCGGATTCACCCCTTCAAACTGAGTCTAAATGAGGCTTTATTAAACTTTAATAAAACTATATGAAAATATAAATTACATTTATTTTTTTTTTGGTGTACTTTTGTACCTACTATAGGGGCCTTGATTTTCAGGAAAAAAAAATCCAAAAAGTGTATTAGGGAAAGTGCGGGAGGAGAGTTATACCTAAAAGTGGGCAACGGAAAGGATACTGAGTGCAAGGATTATATATATAATATATATATATTATATTATATATATATATATATAATAGTATATATATATATATATATAATATATAATATATATACTATATATATATATATATATTATATATATATTATATATGCCAGGTGCCCCCTGTAATCTAAAAAAAAAAAACAACACAATTACCGCACTATATTTACATAAAAACTTAATAGATTTTTGAATCCAGCGTACATTGTAAGCAAGAACTAAAAAAAAAATGAATAATTATTAATTTAATAAAATAACTCCAAAAAATATTATATCGTACGTTTCCAACTTAATTTAAACATGATACCCATTAAAAAATAAACTTTGTTCCTTATATCTTTTCAATCCTTTAGGGGAAACTAAAAATAATGGCAAAAATAAAAATAAAAAATAAAAAATTAAAGTTTAAATTTAAAATTGAAAAATTAAATTGCATGGTTTGCTTAGGTTAGTTCAGGTCATCAAAAAAAATTAATTTCTCTAAACATCTTTATATCATAGAGTGTGTGTGTATGTGTGAACGCATGGCGCGTGCGCGTATGTTCGCCTTAATATTGAAAAAAATTTTGGGGGACTCATGACTTTGGAACGCGAAATTTTGGGGGAACGAGAGAATTTTCGTACATGAAACCTATTTATTCATTATTATTAGTTACTTTTTTATCTCACTTTATTTTATTCTTCTTCTTCATTTTCCTCCTTACATATTTCCGCTGATTTCCAAAAATGTATTTCAGTTTTATAACGTTACTACAATAGTTTTATTTACATACAATGGACATCTAATCTGGGGCTGATATTATATATATATAATATATATATTATATATATATATATATATATATATATATTTATATTATATATTATAATATATATATATATATATATATATATATATATATATATATATATATATATATATATATATATATATCTCAGAGGTTGGACGTTCCGCACTTTAAGTCCGCAATTCCGCAATTGCGGAATACCAAAATAAATTGAGAATTGCATTGTGATAATTTGCAACCAATGTGTGGAATTTGAGTTAGCGGAATGGCCCTATATCATTCCGCAGTTAGAGGACTACCAAAAAAAAATTGTGGAGTTTCATGGAATGCCAAAATTTATAGTCCACAAATTTTACACGTTGGCCATCTTTGTACGTTTTATAGCAACACCGAAAAATCTTTTTTTTTTTTTTTTTTTTTTTTTTTTTTTCTAAAGGTTCTTTTTTTTAACAGGTTTCTTTTTATTTCTGATGTAAAATTTACAATTATTATAAAGGGAATTGAGTGTTTACTATTAATCGACGATTCTCAATATCGGATAATTATTTAGGTTCGATTGTCCTATAAAGTTATTATAATCGATATTGACCATTTATTCGTGGCACCACTTTTTCTTAATAGCAGGCGTATATTTATTTCCACCATTGCATTTTATCAAGTTTTGTTCCCTGACATTTGCTCTGATTTTTATTTTTATCACTGAAGGCGGGTAATCATTGAGAATAAATTCGTGTTTTTTTTTTTTATAAATTTCTGAGAATGCGCATATATATACTATTTAGTAATTACAATGCTTAAACACGTTAAAATAAGCAGTGGTTATTACTATTTAGTAAGTACAATACTTAAACGTGAGAATAAAATTTTGGTGGGTAAAAATTGCATTAACATGTGTCTGGGTTTAGCTTAATTCCATTATAAAATATCCATATTTTTTACCAATATATTGTAATATTTATAATATATTATTATAAATATTTTAATATTACCATATTTTTTACCATATTTTTATGAACGTGTCACCACCAAATTTCAGTAAATTGTATTTGTTACAAAAATATAAATGAGAATAAAAAATATACATTTGTACCCAACATAGAAATTCTAAACAAGTATATATATATATATAATATTATATACTATATATATATATATATATATATATATATATATATATATAATTATATATATATATTATATATATATATGATATATATATATATATATATATATATATATATATCATACATTTTTCAAATTATTTGGAATATTTCCCCAAACGAGGAAGAGAACCTACTAGGGAAGTAATTATCCGGTTATTCCGGCCGGATAACAATGATATCCGGGCTGGATACCAGAATAGTTCAAACTTGGCCGGCAATAGGCCGGATCCGGAAGTGCCGGATATCGGCCCATCCCTAAGTTTACGTTTTGGGGGTCACCACAAAACGGGGGTTTGTCATCAGCTGTAGACATTCCTCAGAACAATATCAGGAAATACTCAACAATAGTTTTTTACAAACCTTCTAAGTGGGCAGTAATAATTTCAAGGAAGTTCGGTTGAAGATGGATCTCATTTGTTTTGACAAATTCTGGCAACTGAGTAAAGTTGATGTCTCTGCTCTTAACACACGCTTCAAAAAATTAAAGAATTTTGCGCAAGCCTTTTATTTTGTCTAAATTGTGCTCCTCCCTTTCCTTGAAGAGATGTGGTGGTTTCATTTAGTTTTTCGAATATGTTCGGAAAGGTATCCCAATTTAAGCGGCCAATCAACATCAGTTAATTTTTGAATAAAAGAAACTGCTTCTGTAAGTGCAACCACCAATGCATCGTTTAGTGTCAAACAGTCTGACCATACCCATTATTTTCGGTTGGTAGTTTTAAAATGCGTGCTTAAGTGGTGGCTCTAAACATGATTAAAATATCTTCACAGACGTCAGTCCCAGTATGACTTATAATCTTGTGTGGCATCTTTTCTTTCTTCCAGGAAATTGCTGATGTATGACACATATGGCTGTGGTGGCGTTTTCTGCCCACTTGCTCACCTTGACAGTGCGTCCCTTTGTTTTTCCAACATAGCAAGCCACTCCATCAACTGCAAATATCCACCACACTGCTCCATTTTCAAACCAATTTTTCTGTACAAAATTTGTTTGATAACATTGGAAAATTTATAAGAGTGAGTGTAAGTCTCAAGCACTTCGCTTCATCCAAAAGTTTCCTCTTCTATTGCAATTGCAAATGGGACCTCAACAAACACAAGCAATAACAGCAAAAGTCCTCCTATGTTCGGTACTTTCATCAATCTGTAAACTAAAAATTCACCAAGTTTTCCAATCTTCTTAATAAGTTTCGTCTCGATTGTCTTCTAAATTGTGTTTCAATTCGCCTTGCTTATTAGTGTATTTTGATAGCGGCGCAGTCAATCTTCTTGGCCATATCTGGACCTAAAAAGGCTAAACTAACAACATCCTTCAGGCAAGATTTAATTAATGTCTCAGCAATAGTATGCGGTTTTCCACTTTTAACAATATGTAAACAAACAATAAATGAAGCTTCAGTTTCATTTTCATTTTTAGAAATTCTCTCCATCATAGATGAACCTGCCTGAAGAGATAAAGTGCGGCGTTTGAAGATTTCTTCACCTTTATGCACTAAATCAGAATGATTGCATTCCAGATGTCTTTTTAATTTGGATGGGACTAAGCAGCCATTAACAACAACTTTGACAGTTAATGCATTGCCCTTCGGGTGCCTGTTCGTTCCCAACCGATAACGATACCAGAAAAAAAGTTAGCTAGGGTCATATTTTTTTTATTTTTCCTTGAAGCTCCTTTGGGACGTGAGTTGCCTTTCCGCGAGCTGGGGCAGAACAATTTGGGCTTAGGATGAAAGGAGTCTGCTGGGATATTTCGTCACATTCGTCGATGCTGGTTGTTATTGAATAGTCATCTCAGAAGTTTCTACAAGTTCACCACCTTTTCATTTCAAAGACCCAGTTTTTAGCCAATTGTCCATAATTCTGCAACAAAAATAGTACACATAAATAAAAATCATGTACAGCTCTGCAACAGTATATATATATATATAATATATAAGGTCTATATATATATATATATATATATATAATACATATATTATATATATACTAATATATATATATATATATTATATATATATATATATATATTAGGGATTGGGCCGGATATCCGGAACTATCCGGTATCCGGCCTATCCGGCCAAGTGTTTGACTATCCGGTATCATCTTAAATGTTATTAAAATCAATTCTCACGACCGGATATCATTGGTACGGCCGGCATAACCGGATTAGTTACTTCCATAGTAGTTCTTCCTCGTTTGGGGGAAATATTCAAAAATAATTGAAAATTATATATATATATATATATATATATATATATTATTATATATATAATATATATATATATATATAGATATATAACTATATATATATATAATATATATAGTATATATATTAATAAAATATATATTATAGATATATATATTATATATATATACTATATATATACCTATATATATATAAACTTGTTTTAGACTTTCGAGTTGGGTACCAAAGTTATATTATTTTATTCATCAGTTTATGTTTACTGT
The DNA here is from genome assembly GCA_015478945.1 of Trachelipus rathkii. NCBI lineage: Eukaryota > Metazoa > Arthropoda > Malacostraca > Isopoda > Trachelipodidae > Trachelipus > Trachelipus rathkii. The sequence continues at coordinate 13,078 of JABUQX010085942.1, read as the reverse complement.
TACAATACATTTTAATCTGAAATTTTGGTTGGCGACACCGTTTCATAAATTTATTCATTATACTTAGGCTTAAGAAAATTTGTATTATAAAAAAAGAGTAAAGAACTACAATTGGTTGATTTCAAACTTCTTCAATGCATTCTAAGACTCCTATGAGCTATTTGTAATAAATATTTAGACTTATATAATTTACAACACAACTTTAATAAAATAACACCCGAATTGACAAAGAGATAAGCCCGGATGTTAAGTCAAGAACACAGGAAATACTCCGTTCGCGGTGCCAGACGCGTACAAAAGACTGGCCAAGAATTTCGATGAGAACTACTAAATTTTTGCAATCGCCACTAGAAATTACCGCCACAATTTTTATTTTATCTACGTCCTCTTAAATCTGCGCGAGATGTGCGCACACTTATGCATAGCGAATTGTAATAGGCGATCTCCAGAACATGAGATCTGCACGTTCCACAATACATTTTACAAATTATCGCATCGCAATATAGCTATCTCTACTTAATTCCAGTGAATACTTCGCAAATTCGCAGATGCCGGCCACTCTACTCTCTCGCGCCGCCAAGAGCACCCCACCTCCTGAGCTAAACAATAACTCTACAACACACCAACCTATATCATATAGAGTAAATATAAATAACCTACTTATACTATATAACACCCCAAATATTATACTAACTATATAATAACAAATAGTATGCATGTATATATATTATATATATAATAAACTTATAATAATTATACGGGGCCGTATATATATTTATACATATATAAATATATATAAATAATTATATAATATATATATATACTAATATATATATATATATATAATAATAATATAATATATATATATATATATAATATATATATATACAGGGTAATGTCTCACGAGTTATGTTTTACAGCGGTGTATCACCGTACGGATGTTTAAGCATGAAAATGGTGTAGGAATATATAAGTTCGAATATTTAATCTCATTAAGGAGGATGGGATATGTTACGTTGGAGTCTGCGCCGCGCAATACGAAAACGCGCACAAACATGCGAGTGTCGAATGGGATGATATATTTTTTATGGCCTCTGTGAAATGCACATAAAAAAAAATGAGGTGGGCTCTTCCTCTTGACATTATTTGATACGGTTGTTCGGTTCCACGCAATGTACCCATAAACAACTAAACGTCCGGTCCGGCGTTTTTTTTAAAACAAAAAAAAACCCATCATGTGCGTACAAAAGCAGAAACGTGTCAATATGAAATAAATTAGGTTAAATACTATAGGCATATCCAATAGTATTTAAAAATATCCATACAGCTAACAGGAATTAAATTAAATTACCTAATGCATACCCTTTTAGATTACATTTATATGTACTATGTAGGCCTAATAAATATGGGCCATGTGATGTGTACAACCACACTAACAGCTATCATATGGAGGTTATGTCATAACCTATGAATTATGCGTAATTACGCAGTAAAGTGAAACGTATAACTTCAGTGGTTCGTTTAGTCAGAGCCATACATTTGAAACATTCCACGTGACCAGCATACGCAAGGACGAAAAGCGTTGACATGTGGGAGGTTGTACATTTACGCAAAACAGGAAATTCTGCAGAGCTGCTGGCAGAATATGGACAACTTATCCACAATCGACGAAATTGCCGAGCCACATGGCATTCCAATAGAGTTCACAGACGGTTTCAAGGTACCCCCTCATCATATACGGGAGGGGGTCGTGTCCGTACATTCGACGCGCGAACTGGATGTTCTGCTATACACCCATGAAAATCCAACTTCCTCATTACGGTAGTTCGGTCTTGGGAATATCGAGGAAACCATACGACGATTCGTGTTGCATACAACAATGTATCCATATAGGCCATTCAATTGTGCATGCGTTTGCATCGTGGAGGGAGACCAAAAAAGGGCGGCTGGGATTCTTAGCTGTCATTGATTGCCTTCTAATGGATGTACCGGCTTATTGGAAAATATCTTATTGGACCGATGAATCTCGCTTTACAATAACGGTATGTATAACAGGTGGAGCTTCAGACATTGGGCGGGGAAACAAAACCCCCGTCTAACATTCAACTAGCCATCAACCAGTCTCATACTCAGTCAACGTTGGGGTGCGTATACACAATATTAGGATTATCGGGCCTTAGTTCTTCCGGAGGGAAATTGACAGAACACGTTACCTCCATTTCTCTGCAAACAGTTCTTTTGAACTCCTGAAGTAATATACCTTAAGAACACAACGAAAGAAATATATTACTAACATGATGGTTGCCCAGCATAATGAAGCTATAGTGACGACCTACCTCGACAGAACTTTTTCGGGGAAGATGGATCAGAAGATCTGGTTCAATTACAGGGCTGCGCGTTACACCCGACTAACACCACTGGACGTACTTTCTGTTGGGGGTATTCTCCAAACATTACGTGTACGCTGGGTTTAATGACCCAGTAACCCTCGCCCGATGATCTTCGCCGTCGAATAACCATCGCATGTAGGGGAATCAACCCTGCTTCACTGTCATTGGCATGCAATGAAACCTGGCGCCAGAGGGCTGAGGCATGTATTCCGTGGATGAATGCGTCTTCGAACAACATTTGTAAATATGTATGGAACAAGTTGAAACGACTTTGACATTCTTTCTCCCTTCTTGCATGCTGTTGGATAAGATTCATAAGTGTAATTTGTTATTTAAACTATTAAATCAACTTTATTACACTTACATGTATCGAATATTTATTGAGCTGTCTTGAACCCATGTTTTCTTCAAAACCTTTTCACATTCAACATGTAACTATTTTTGGTAACATTGACGCGTTATGTGTATTGGGTGGAAACGAAGAACCGTATCAAAAAATGTCGTAAGGAAGAAGCCTTTTTTCAACCAATTTTTTTTATTTTTTATTCACAAAAGCCATAAAAAATATATCATCCCATTCGACATTTCACATGTTTGTGCACGGTTTTCGTATTATGCGTGCGCAGACACCAACGTAACATATCCCATCCTCCTTATGTGAATTAAATAATCGAACTTATATCCTACA
>JABUQX010085942.1:0-5000 GCA_015478945.1 Trachelipus rathkii | reverse complement strand
AGGCAGAGGCCTTCCAGGTGAAATGGAGGGAATCATGGTGTTATTGTTGAAGTATCCAAAAGAGTAGTTAGGGTAATCGAAGTAATTTTGGCAACTGTTTGTGCAGGTGAGATCCAAGGCATATTTAAAACAACTTCCATAATATATCAAATTAAAGGGGTCCTCCTCCATGGGTGTCAAGCCCATGAGGTTTGTACCAGGAGGACTGCGCTAAGCATTGGGAAACCTCTTATCATGGTGTTCCAGAGAGGTCAGGGAAAAAGGACCAAACCTGATGCTAGATTGTGTGCATCTAATCACGAATGAGTGATGTGGTTCACACTCCATCAGCACAGATGACTCCGGGTGCCCCTCACAAAAGGAAGGGTTACAGTGGCATTCATCTGCTTCTGGGATAAAAATAAATAAATAAATAAAAAAATAATAGAAACTGTGGTGGAGGAAGGGGATTGAAAGATAAAGAGAATTTGCAAGGTCACATAATAGTACTAGGGCTGGAGGGACATGAAAAACTCCCCAGTATTCGTTCTTATCACTGTTATGTTTTAATTACACACTTTGGCCATAACACCATAACAAGAATCAATAACCCCTCTGTGGGATATATATATATATGTAAGGTATATATATGTAGTACAGGTAAAATGTATTTCTATATATATATAATATATAATATATTATATTATATATATATTATATATATATATATATATATATATATTATATATAGCTATAATAATACCGTATATATATACTATATATATATATATATATATATTATAATAATATTATATAATATATATATATATATTATATATATATATATATATATATATATATATATATATATATATATATATATTATATATATATATATATACCCCTCTGTGGGATATATATTATATATATATATATATATATGGTGGGTAAATTGTATGGGCTGATGCTGAATGTGAACCACACCTAAACGTCAATTTTTTTTACTGCATTTCATTTGACATTTTTCAATTTCAGACTTACTCAATTTGAACCATGAAAAGATACACAATGGAGCAACGTGTTAAAGTTATTCAGGCTTATATGAAAATGGGCGTTCAAATCAAAATGCATATCGTGCACTTTGTGATTTTTTTGGTCAATTTAATCGTCCAAATGTGCGTCGGAAAAATCGTGAAAAAATTTGAGCAAACTGGGTCTGTAGGAGATTTGAAAAGAACCAGTATGCAGATGCTATAACAGCTCGTTACTGCAGAAAATATTTTGTGTTCGCGATAGTGTGGCATGAGGAAGCCATCCCTTCAACACGTCGTCGTGCCCAACAATGCACCTCACGCTCGTGCAAAAAGACTTAAATTTTAAACGCTATACAAGGTGCATTGACTCACAGAAATAAAGCCTCTGACCATACAAAACGTCGTCAATGTTCAGAATGGTGGCAAGAAATGGCAACAGTGGATGATCAATTTTCGAAGAAAATCATCTTCAGTGATGAGGCACATTTTCACCTCACTGGATTCGTCAATAAGCAGAATTGCCGCATTTGGGCGAATGATAATCAAAGAGTGATTGTCGAAAAACCAATGCACCCACAAAGAGTGACTGTTTGGTGCGGTTTGGGCTGGCGGCATCATCGGGCCGTATTTTTTCCCAAAATGAGGGGGCGGTCAGGCGATTCTGTGAATGGTGTTCGCCTCATCGGATATGTAACGACTTTTATGGGCAACGAATTGAAGTATGAGTGGATTGATATGTGGTTTCAATAGGACGGTTGCCACTTCCCACACAGCTAACGAAACAATGGCTCTTTTGCGCGACAAATTCAATGCCGTGTTATCTCACGTGGTGGCGATGCAATCTGGCCGCCAGATAATGTTGATTTGACCACCTTGGACTTCTTCTTTGGGGTTATTGAAGAAAATGTGTACGTCGATAGCCAGCAACAATTCAAGAGTAAAGGATGAGATAATTCGGCACATTAACGGCATAGAACCTCAATTATGCCTCAGCATCATCGAAAATTTTGACCATCGGATGGAGGTGTGCCGCCGAGGTCGGCGGCCATTTGGCCGATATTTTGTTCCATACATAATTGAACCATACCATATTATCATAATAAAAAAATGACAATAAATTCCTAAGTATTTTGTGTTTTATTCAAAATCAACATCGGCCCTTAAAATTTAACCACCCTATATATATATATATATAATATATATATATATATATATTATATATATTTATAATATTAATATATATATATATTATATAATATATATATATTATATATATATATATTATAGATTATAATATATAATATATATATATATATTATATATATAATATATATATATTATAATATATAGATACTATATATATTATATATAATTATATATATATATATATATATTTAGATGTGCCGAATAGTGAAAAAGGCGAATACCGAATTATTCGCCGATAAATCCCCTTTCGCTATTCGGCCGAATAGTTATTTCAAAGTTCGGTCTTCCATTTAGGGAAAAATAAAGAACACTTACACTGAGTCAACAAAAAAAGGTGAAAATTTTTCTTGGATGGACTTTTGAGGATATATGTAATTCGGAGGTGCTGATTCCATATATATTCTCGGATTTTCTGTATCACATCCCGGTTATTCGTGCAATCATGGATCCCTATTTTTGCATATTCCCTTAGGAATGACAAAATTCATGTGCTCACTACGTAGGCTGTATAGACTTTACCTTCCCATTTATCTACAGTAGTAGCAAGTTTACTGCGGCCGATTCGGGGAGCATGTGGTAACTTTAGTACGTATACACATGTTATGGATGCCAATGACCTGGTTGATGTCTATCATCTATCTGAAAACAGTCGGATGGTCAGTCATTGTTCACCAGGGTGAACTGAACGATCTTATATGAGAGTTGTATTTGCCGAAGTTGTCCTGACCTGAGCTGTTGCTTCGAGGTGCTGAAAAATGACTACTGGACCATGGCACAAGAGTAACACTTTTGTCGTAACAAGAAGTAGGCTGCGGGGCTCTTCCAGTCAGTGTCAATCTTTGTGTATGCAGTTAGTTGCAGGACCTATACATCGCTATTGGAAACTCCCGAGCTACGTCAGTGAGTGGCGACGTTTATTGGCAATTAAGAGACAGTTTAAAGTGGGTGTTACACACGGCAACAGGTATGGCTTCGCGTTCCAGTAGGCTAGGGTACTCTACGGGATGAGATAGAGTATGCAAAATCAAGCAGTTTGGAAGGCGTACCAATATTCAGTACATGGATGGTAAATATGCGTCGACCTCAGAATGGTAAACATTTTGCTCAGTCAGCAAGCAAGCAGGTTTAACCAAATATCCCTGCTTCCTATGCTATTGGGACAGCCGGGCGGAAAAGGATCACTGGACCAAAAGAGAATGGGCACACCGAGGGAAACTTTGACGCCAGGTAACAGGAACATCGTAATGAAACCACTTGATACAGAGAGAGAAACATCAGCTTCCTTCACTAAGCATAAAAACTGTTTGATGAAAGCAATTTGCTGAAGGCCTTGGGACCATTATGGTGAATGCTTCCGCTTTAATTGCTCAACGTTTCCTGGTCTGAATGACGAGAAGAAAAAAGCTGGGATATTGATGGCCCACAAATACGACACTCCTCCGTGATGCTGCCTTTCAACAATGACTGTGTTAAGAGGCAAGAGCGTGGAATGCTTTTTCAGGTTGTAGCACAGAATTTCTGGGGAACAGGAAAGCGAGAACCACTAACATTTACAGTGAAACTGCTAGACAGTTTTTCATTCTCATGGATGTAGAATGAGGTATAAAGTTCACTACTTACATTCTCCACCTAAGAAAATTGTAAGGATAACCTAGGCGATGTTACTGATGAGCAGGGTGAACGCTCCATCAAGATCTAAAGTTCATGGAGGACGTTACCAGGACAAACTGGGATATCAATATGATGGCCGACTATTGTTGACTTGATGAGATATTTTTCAGCGCTATACACAGCAGATCGTCTACGGAAGAGAAATTTCACTACCATCGTAGTATGTTACAATAACTAAAACCATTCCTTCTTATACATTTCATTGTTGTCCCATATACTTTTTATTCATAGTTTATTATAGTATTACATTATATCTATAAAGACATGAATATTATCATTGCGATTGTTTCTCATCCCTTCATATATCAAATATATATATATATATATATAATATATAATATATATATATATTTAATATATATATTAATATATATATTTATAATATATATTATAATATATATATAATATTATATATTATAATATATATATATATATATATTAGTATTATATATATATTATATAATATATATTATTATAAAATATATATATATATATATATATATATAATATATATATATATATATATATATTATAATATATATATTATATATATATATTAGTTAACCGTGTATTTATATATTATATATATATAATATATATATATATATAAATATATATTAATATAATATATTATTATTTATATAATTAATATTTAATATATTTATATATATCCTAATAATTGTGATTACCCTCTTGAAAAAGGTAAAATCATAAAATTTTACAAATCTGTGTTACACACAAAATATCTCACAAATGCGATGTGATCTGCAAAAACCGATTACATTTTTGGAATCAGCACATCAATAAATTAATCAATAGCGAAACCCCGTCAGAAATTTCATGTTTACCAGTGTTATATACAAGAATAAAACAAAAACGTAAAATAACTATCATCCCTACAAATCAATAGGGGCCTACATTAAAATAACTTAAATGAATTGAAAAGTTTCGTAGCTAAAGATATTAAACTAAACTATTGAATAAGCTCTAAAGTTAAAATGACAACATTAGCAGTTCTCCATTCTCAGGGGATACTCACTTTCGACTGATGACGGTGAGCTGAAAGGTATTTTATTTGCTAGTTTTTTTCAAATCATAATCTCTCTCTGT
>JABUQX010085941.1:20000-30000 GCA_015478945.1 Trachelipus rathkii | reverse complement strand
AAAAAGAACATGATAATGAGAAGGTAAAGAATAAACTGCCTTCTCTGGGATTGAACCACCCCATGTTGCGCGTGAGGACAATATGCCCCGTGCTTATACCAAAACTGAAGCCATACCTCCAACCCAAAAAGTTGGATTCAAGAACAGTTATTAAGCAACCGAGTTCCGTCAAGGCGACAATCACCTGGTGTCCAGCCTGTCCTATTCTTCGTTCTTTATATTTTAGATGTTGAATATTGTTGCATAATAATCGCAATTACATAAGAGATGTAAAAGAAAGAACATATAATGAGAAGCTAAAAGAATTAACTGTCTTCTCTGGGATTGAACCAACGCATGTTGCGCGTGAGGACAATATGCCCGGTGCTATACAACTGAGCCATCCTCCAACCCAACAAAAAGTGGATTCAAGAACAGTTACAAAGCAAACCGAGTTCCCGTCAAGCGACATCACCAGGTGCTCCAGCCTGTCCTATCTTCTCGTCTTTATTATTTTAGATGTTAAAATATTGCATAATAATCGCAATTACATAAGATGTTAAAGAAGGAACATATAATGAGAAGGAAAAGAATTAACTGCCTCTTCGGGATTGAACCACCGCATGTTGCGCGTGAGGACAATTGATGCCCGTGCTATAAAACTGAGCCATCCTCCAACCCAAAAGAGTTGGATTCAACAGTTATAAAGCAACCGAGTTCCGTCAAGGGGGGACATCACCAGGTGTCCAGCCTGTCCTATCTCTTGCTTCTTTATATTTTAGATGTTAAATAATTGCATAATAATCGCAATTAAATAATATAGTGTTAAAGAAAGAACATATAATGAGAAGGTAAAGAATTAACTGCCTTCTCTGGGATTGAACCACCGCATGTTGCGCGTAAGGACAATATGCCCGGTGCTATACAACTGAGCCATCCTCCAACCCAAAAAAGTTGGATTCAAGAACAGTTATAAAGCAACCGAGCTCTTAATTTTAACCCTTCTCATTATTGTTCTTTCTTAAACATCTTATGAATTTGCGATTATATGCAATATGTTAACATCATAAAATTATTCAAAGAACGAGAGATAGGACAGGCTGGACACCTGGTGAAGTCGCCTTGACGGGAACTCGGTTGCTTTATAAACACTGTTCTTGAATCCAAACTTTTTTGGGTTGGAGATGGCCTCATTGATAAAATAGCCACCGGCATATTGTCCGCACGCGCAACATGCGGTGTTCAAATCCCAGAGAAGGCCAGTTAATTCTGTTACCTTAATCATTTATATTTTCTTTCTTTAACATCTTATCTAATTGCGAATATTATGCAATATTTAACATCTAAAATATAAAAGAACGAGAGATAGGACAGGCTGGACACCTGGTGATGTCGCCTTGACGGGAACTCGGTTGCCTTATAACTGTTCTTGAATCCAACTTTTTGGCTTGGAGGATGGCCCAGTGGTATCAGCACCGGCATATTGTCCTCACGCGAAACATGCGGTGGTTCAATCCAAGAAGGCAGTTAATTCTTACCTTTCATAATATATATATAATATATATATATATATATATTTATAAAATAAAATATTATATTTAAATATATTATTATATATATAATATATATATATATATATATCAATATATATATATATATATATAATAATATATATATATTCCCGTTTACTCAAAAATGTGCTTCCGACCTTGGCCGGTCTCGGTACTCAACCTTATGAACCTCTTACAATTTCAACCTATAATGTGTCAAAAAAGATGGATCCATATAACCCTTAACTATCGTTCCACCTCTTAAACGTTAGCTCTTTCCAAATCTTTCCTTAACGGGAAGATTCGGGATCATCTTAATTCATCTAATATTGTATCAGATAGCCAGAATAGCTTCAGTAAAGAAAACTCAATTGCCGATCATTTTCTAATCTCTCTGACTCTCGGTCCTCTGATCTTCGGCATTTCAGAGAATTTGTTGGTGTTGCGTTAGATATAACGCAAGCGTTGATAGTGTCTGCATAAACTTTATTTCTTAAAACTGCTTTCAGGTATCTATTTTTTTCTCTTTGTAACTTCTCCTTATTTTCAGGTTCCAGTAGTTCTATTTCAGCTGTCGTAGACGGTGATCATTCTTCCTTCAAATCTATCAGCAGTAGAGTTTCTCAAGGTTCTGTCCTTTCCAAAACTTTTTCCATACTTTTCGCTAATGATCTTCTCTCAGTCTATTCACCTTCAATCTACTTTTGAACTGCGAATTACATCCGTACATCACTTCATCACACTTTTTATTTAGAAAAACAACCGATTCAACTTCAAATAGTTAATGCTAGATGGGCGCCCTTGGAGAAATGACCTCTAATCTTTTACGTATTTCTAATTACTGAAGACAAAATTTCTTATATATAATCTTTCAACTAAATAGTTCTCAATATCTACTCGACATAACTCCCCAAAACTATAACATCGTCATCTAAGACGCACAACTCAGATTTTTTTCTTTTCTTAATGTTTAAAACATTTTCTTTTCATCAAGACCATTTTTTTTCCATAGATCATATTTTTCATTCAGCCAAAAAAATCTAAGAAATTTAGTGTTCTTATGCTTCATCGACATTTCTTTTCTCTACCTCAGTTTCTTACTCTATAGAGGGACGTCGTTCATCTTTGTATGGAATATGTACCTCATATATATGGGAATGTTCCAATAACACAACACTTCTTGATGCATTGAGTTGTGTATAGGACTTTTCGCCTTGTCATTCTCCTACTTTCAGTAATTTCTATCTGTTTCTTGCAATCGAACTGCTGCAATTCTATTATTCGCATTAAAGTGCTTCATCACTCATCTTAACTCTAATATATATATATATATATATATATATATATATATATATATAATATATATATATATATAATATATATATATATATATATATATATATATATATGTATAAATATACCCAACACACAAAAAAACGAACACGAACAAAAACAAACCAACAGCCGACAACACACAACACACAACCCGAACCAAAAAAACCAACACCAAACCACATACCACGGAATATATATATATATATATATATATATATAGATATATATATATATATAATATATATATAATTAATGTATATTATATATATAATATATTATAATATATTAATATATATATACTATATATAATATATATATATATATATATAAATTATATATAATATATATATATTATATATATATATATTATATATAGCCTATATATAATATCATATTATATATATATATATATATATAATATATATATATATATATATATATATATATATATATATATATAATATAATAGTATATAGGCCTTTATATATATATATATATATATATAGTATATTATATATATATATATATATATATAATATATATATATATATATATTCATATAATAGTATATATATATTATATATACTATATATATAATATATATATATAATATACTATATATATATATATATATATATAGTTATATATTATATATATATATATATACTATACTATACTCTATATATACTACATATATATATATATATATATGTAATATATATACTATATATATATATATTATATAAGTATATATTATATAATATATAAATATATATATATATATATATATATATATATATATATATATATAGGTATACATATATATATTACATATATATATATATATATATATTATATATATATATATATATATATAGTAAATATATATATATAGTTATATATAATATATATATATATAGTAATATATATATATATATATAATAATATCACATACATACAAAATATTATATTATATAATATATATATATATATATAATATATATATAACCTACATACTATATACTATAGAACTTATACTTACCTTAGCCTCTTATTGACTTATTGACTATATATATATATTATATAATATATACTATATAATATATAATATATATATATATATATATATATAATATATAATATATATATTCGATTTAATACAATTTTAATTGGAAAAACATCTCTGTGAAGTTCATGAATAAACTGTATTAGAAACACGTGTTTCTACGGAACAGTTTAAAACATTAATTAACCTATATAATTATATATCATATAATATATTAGCTATATACTAATATATATATATACACAACACCACCACAACACCCACACAACACCGACCACAACAACCAAATATATATATATATTAATACTATAATATATATAATATATATATATAAATATATATATATATATATATTATATATACTGTATATATACTAATATATAAAATATATATATACTATATATATATATATATAATATATATATATACTTATATATTATATATATATATATATTATATATATATATATATAACTAATATATATATATATATATATAATATTTGTTGTGTGTGTTTACCATTATGTTTTAATAATACTAAATAAAAACATTTGTTTCTAGCTTACATTCAATAAATCTTTAAGCAAGTATAATTATTAATCTAAAAAAAAAAAATTAAAAAACAAACTAATAGAACGAAATTAGAAAAAAGCTAATAAACAAACCAAATCGAAAAAAAAAAAACTCTTTAATCCAAAATTAAAACCGAAAAAAATTTAAATCCCTTTTTCTTTTTATTGTTCCCCCAAATCTTCTATTCCTTGTTCCCTGATCCCTCAATTCCCAATATCTCTTCATGCTCTTATTTCCCCCCCCTTTATTTGGGGCCGGGTGTCCTCTGAAATGGGATGCTAAATTGCAAACGCAATATGTCTCACGTCCACCGTTCCAATTCTTCGATCAAATATTGGCTCATTCACGCACAAAATGATATATAAGCAGACAAAATGAAACTCGACCTAAGATGTGATTAAATGTTTTTCCAAAAGGTTCTAAGAGCCCAATTCTCTCATTTTCCTTACATATAATATCATATACTAAATAATCATACTACACTAAACATAACCTAACAATAGTACGATAATAGACACACATATATATACACCTATACCATATATACTATATAAGAAATAATATATCATAACCTATATATAAATATAAAATATAATATATATTATATATATATACTGTATATAATATTTTAGAATCAATACATACATATATATTGACTAATATAACTAACTATACTAAACAATACATAATACCATAACTCTACTAAGAATACATACAATCATACGAATAACTATAATACTATATATCATAATACTTACTAATAATATCATATATATATATAATAAATTACTTCTCTTCCCCCTCCAGTTTCTTTGTGTACAGACCATACAAAGAGACAAACAAAAAATCCTAACCAATGGCAACACATTAATAACACACTACAACTACAACGTCAGGCCAACATCATGAAAACCGACCACAGGTCACCTAAGCTGCAAGACGCGTGCATTGATTTTTTAGAACCTTTTTTTCAGAAGGGTCAACCATCCCCCTCATTAAACAACACATTAACAAAAATCTAATATCCACTATACTAAATCTAATCAGAAAAATTAGTCATTCTTTTGTTTAGCAAAATCTTTGTAAAAGACATTTGTTAAAAACTCTTGTTGAATTATGAATTATCGGAAACTATATTTATTCACCAAAATGTTTCTCCAGTATTTAAATAGAAATAAGTCTTGACTAAATCTTACGTATGAAATTACAAGTATTATATGCAGTAAATCATCATTAATGATACATCTAATGAGACTGAATTAATGCTAGACTGACTTTATGCGACATGTGTTTCTCTTACTTTTACCCCACCGGCTTTAAAATATGTTGTGTTAAATAAAGTTTAAAACTTAATTCACCATTCAAAACTATTCACAAAGAAAACAGAAATTTCCATCCCTGAGAAGAATAATAAATCTTGTTTGAATTGACTATCTTTGAATTTCATAAACTATGAAAATACTACTACCTATCTACTACAATAGTTATCATTAATTGACATACCATATTATTAATGTTCTGAATATTACCAAATTTAACGACCACTTATCTGACCTTGCGTTTTACACAAGCAAACAAGAGAGCATTATTACACATATCAAAGAGGCGCAGAAGTTTAGCACATATAGTATTCAACATTACTCTTAGCAGAACGATTTGCTCCTTCCAGCAATTGACCTTATGATGCATAAATATCCACAACCAAAGGTTGTATGGTAACCAAAATGAACTTATTGGGGGCTAAATATTATCAATTGTCAGATGAAACTGCTTTTGTTATTACCCATTATTATTTATATGAGTAGTTTATAATTGCAAAAATATCATTTCGCCGCAAAATATCTATCGGGTGAATATTTCGGTCTTTAACCAAAAAAAAAACAAAGTTCTCTGTAATCCCTCAGCAAAAAAGAAATTTTTTTTATCCTACAGAGTACATAAGAGCACCATTCATATTATCATGTAACTTTTTGCACCGATATGTACTATATCTATACTATATAATATATATATATATATATATATATATATATATATATATATATATATATATATATATATATAATAAAAATAAATATAAATATATCATATATATGATAATATTATATACAGAAACAAAGGACATAGTCCTACGACAATAACTGAGTACGGGTCTCAAATATCGAGAAGAAAAAACAAGGCAAAGAGAGTATTAATGACATAACATTTGAACATGAAGAGAAAACCCATAGCTTACGAGCTCGCACATTTGAAGACAAAAACAAATTGGCCTTGACAAGTACACTGAATTGCGACTACTCACGCCTCTTCTGTTATTAATCGTGAGATTAATTACTTCGCATATGCTTAAAAATATATTTATTTTAATGAGAAACGTAATTTTATTAGATTCATGTATATATTCATATGATATATATATATATATATATATATATATATATATTATATATATATATATATTATATATATATATATATATATATATATATATGTATACTATATAATATATATATTAACATCATATATATAACTACTATAATATATATATATAAATATAATATATAGATATATATATAAATATATATATAATATATATATATATACTATATATAATATATATATTTAGATTATATATCCATAACATAACATCACATACTATATATATATATATATATACTATACAATATATATATATATTATATATATATATAATATATATATATATATATATATATATATATTATATATATATCATGTAAATTAGACTGTAATCGCTAATTAAGCATACCTTTATATATTCACAATTACCCCGATAAGTTTATCCACAACACACGAGATTTTATTTTTTTTTTTTTTTTTTTTTTATTGATAATGACACATATTAAAACAAGATAAAAAACATAAGTTATTATAATACTAGCTTTTCGGTTCCTGATCTTTTTAACTGGAACCTTCTTCAAGTATGTTCTTACTAAATCTGAATTTTACTTCGACTCGTTAGTTATCAAAAATTTGATCTTGGTTGTTATTTCTTATTGTTCAATTTTTTATATTGGGTCGAACATCATCAGTGAATTTCGGAGATTGATCTAATTTCATTTCGCCTTCCTGTTTATTAAAATTCTTTGTGTTTCTTATACAGTATGACTCTACTAATCTTCTTTTTTTTATCATTTATATATCAATGGTGTCAATATATATCAATGGTGTCATCCTTCCTATGTTGTTGTTGAGGTTTGAGGTTGTTCTGTGAGTAGTAAGGGATGAATTTCTGTTGTCCATTCTTATATCATAACGATGTTGATTGGTTCTTCTTTCAAAATCGTGAGTTTCACCAACGTAAATTAGATCACAATTGTTGCACGGGACTGTATAAATGCATTGAGTGTTGTTTTTTTCTAAGTTGCTGTGTGGGAGGAAAATCTTTTTTAATGGTAGGGTATCAGATGATGTGATGGTAATGTATTTGGAGAATGTTTTTTTATGTTAATAAAAGGTGTTGTTTTTGGGGAACGGGTCAGAGGAGTAAGATTATTGAGATGTTTCAATTCTTTGAGTTTCTGGGTGTGTAATATTTCTTTCGCCTATTGTATGAGAGTGTTTGATGGATGATATGAACTGTAGGTTTGAAAAGATTTTTGAAGTTGGAAAACAAGAAGTTAATTTCGTTTTTTAGAAAGGGTGGGAGAGCATATACCGAATGCTCGAAGAACAATAGAGAGTAGAGATACCCCTATTTTGTGACGTGGTGTAGCGAGGAGTACGCAGTGTGGTTAAAACCTTGCGGTTTGAAGTAACCCGTACATTTCCTGCACAAAAACATATAAATGATCATACTGAGATTGTGTGTGTGTGCCATGAGAATAATAGTGCATCTAGAAAAGGAAGGAGTGTTGTTAACGACACACAAATATCTTACTTGTGTAAATTTTATGTCCGAGGTATGAGGTTGTTCAAATACATATTTAAATGCTTTTGGGGCTTGCGTATTTCGGGGATTCAGCAGGTGAAGGGACCGGTTGCAAAGTGCAGTAGCCATATTTGTTTGTTTTTTGATCCTGAAATATATTTAAATTCCTTAAAATTTGGATATTATGTTTCTATAACATATGAATTTATTTTTTCAGCTTTTACAAAATTTATGGCCTACCTATCAAAAAACATAAAAGCTTATAAAATTTAGAATGTAAAATAAAAAGGTAAAAGTTTATGAAATTTGTAAAGTAATATAGGTACCTACTGACGCCTAGAATTTCCAGCCTCCTACAAATAAAATAAGAAAACCCCGTCAACATATATATCAAATAGTTTGTTTGAAGTATCTATAAACTTTGATGTGTCCAATTTAAATTTGGGACCTCGTTTTTTCTTATCATAATTCACAAGTCGATAAAATTGTTTTATATGATTATTTAATCTCTTTTGAATAGCTGGTGAAGATATAGGATAAACATTGTATTTTACCCATAAATTAAATAGTTCTTCAGTTACTTCCCTTAAAACACTTTCTTTTCGGTAATCTTCAAAATAGAGGCATCTCTCAATTACTTGCTTTAAAGTTGGAAGTCTTCCTGGTGGAAATTCTTTTGATGGCTTATAACATTCATCAATAAGATATTTATTTGTAGATTTTCTTGTAGTCATAGCTCAAAATTTAGGTATTTACTAAGAATAACTAGGTATATAAATAGATAAGTAGGTATTAGGTAAGTTACATTTCTGAAAATTTTGATACTACCCAGCTAATAAATATGAAAAAAAATATAAAAAAATATTCTCTGTAAAATAAAATTTTAAAAAAACTTAAACAACGTATCTATGCGCGCAACAAAGTGCAAATCTATCACAATACCAAATGCTTAATATTAAATTCTGCATCCTTTGGTGTAAAAATTTTGTTTGAAGCATGATTAGAACAAAAGTTATGGTCATTTTTATACATATGACATGAACAAATTTCGGATTTTTTGAATAATGAGACTTAACATGAGGTGGGTCGACTAAAAATGATGACCACAAATTTTTATTTCCTTCATAAAATGTCGTTTTTATACTCAAAACAGGTTACTTAGGCCTATATATATATAATATCATAATATATATATACTATACTATCATATCAAAATATATATAATAATAATAATATATATATATATACATATATATAGTATATATATATATATATCATATATATATATATATATAATATATATATGCATCTGGTTTTTCTATCCACTTACACTTTATTCATATCTGATTAAAAAATAGATTTACAATGTATTGATAAGCATTTTATTGTTCCTTTTTTATGCAGATTATGCGCGTTCAATCAGAACGTTAATATTTAATATTATACTAATAGGTCGTTTTTAACCTTGTGGATCTCTGTTTCCTCTGATTTTTTAAAAGAAAACTAGATTTCTCAGATGTACGAAATGATTCCAGTGAATTTTAATAGACACACCAATCAATCCAATCATAAATAAAATTATACATAT
>JABUQX010085941.1:2500-7500 GCA_015478945.1 Trachelipus rathkii | reverse complement strand
TGTGTAGGTTGCTTAATCAACTATTTCAGATCATTGAGAAAACTTAATGTTTTTGGCCTCCTTCCCACATGCTTCAGTATGAGGGAAGCCCAACCACTCAGTTTGGTGCACGTTGAAGTCTCCTAAGTTGAGGACCTCGGACCTGATGAGAAGTAACAGTCTCGCAAGAAGTGGTAAGATATTTAAAAAGAACCGGAAAATCTGTTCCATTAGGAGGGCAGTAACAGAAACACAAGATAATGGTTGTAGTAGGAAGACAGATTTTAAGCCAAAGAACATCGAAATTAAGAAATACAAGAATTTATAGACGTGTTACAGGAGTATTTATATTTACGTAGGCACAGACCCATCATTCAGTCGGAAATTGTAAAATACGTTATAGTTAGAGATGTTTAAGTTATTAGGAAGCTGGATTTTGGACAGAAGTAAAATATTAGGATGGGGGAGAAAGAATACCCACAGCTATGTTCTGTGTGTCATAGAAGGCGACTAAAGGGACAGTGGTAGTTGGGTTGGCTACCCACTACTACTCATCTCTTGTCAGCAATGCTAATGTATGCCTCGAAGAAGGTGGTGATCGCCATAAGCGAAATACTGTTTTTAGGCGAAAATGTATGAATCGCATGGGTACATGGAATATCAGAGTAATAAAAGATGAGGAGAAGGGGAAAAGAAGAGAGAGGTGATGGATGTATTTAAAAAGGGTAAATTTGATTTTCTCGCTGTGACTGAAACAAAGATGAAAGGAAGCGGTGAAAAAGAGTGGTGTGGTGTGGTGTGGTGTGAAACGTGTGTATGAGGAAGTGGAAAGGAATGAGAGAGGGAGAGAAAGAGTTGCGATTCTGATGAGTGACCTGTGGCACAGAGGTATGGTGGATTTTGTTTGTGTGAATGCTAGAATTCTACTGATTAAATTTAAGTTTGAAAAGGTCAAGGTATGTGTGGTTGTGACATATGGTCCATCTGAAGGTGATGCTGAGGAGAATGCAATTTTCTAGGATAATCTGAATGATGTTTTGGATTGGGTGAGTAGGAGCTTCAGATTGATTGTGTTGGCGAATTTCAAGAGAGTTTGAGTGGATTGGTAGAGGGGTCTAGCAAGGTGTGTAAAAGGAGGGGTTTGTAGATAAGAGAAAGGTTATGATAGCGAGTGAGGACAGTCCGGGGTGTGAAGTTATGTTAGGTGTTGAGCAACTGGAACAAGTATCTGAGTTTAAAAATTTAGGATATGTATAGAATGAAAAGGAAACGGATGTTGCAGAGTGTAGTACCAAAGTTGTCAATGGTAGGAAGGTGGCTGGTGAAATTAAATCCTTGGTGGATATAATGAACTAAGTTTTGTGTATGCTAGGGTTTTGCATGAGGGTATGTTGCTACCTGTGTTAAAGTATAGTAGTGAAACTATGGTACGTAAAAAGAGGTATAGATCTAAGGTACATTGTGTTCAGATGGACAATCTTAGGGGCGTGCTAAGTGCGAGAAGAATTGATAAAATAACTAATGAACGCATTAAGGAGTGGTGTGGTGTGAAGAAAAGGGTAAATGAGAAAATAAACGAGAGTACATTGAGATGGTTTGATCATATGGAAAGAATGGATGATATTCGGTTGGTTAAGCGGATGTTATAAGTGGTGAGTGGCTGGGAAATACGACCGACCTGGAGGCCGAAGGAAAAGTGGATTGAATCAGTAAAGGAATGCCTGAAGTAGAGAAATGTGAGTTTGACAGAGACGAGAAGAAAGTTGCATAAAAGGAGTGATTGGTGTGGTTTTGTGATGGGGTATTGTTGTGGGCCTGACTCAGGGGATGAACCCCAAATTGACGAAATATCACAGTGAGGGTCCGTTTTTTCTGACTGCGACGAGTTCTCACTTAAGAGTATAAAGGGAACGGCTTTCTTTTCGACGTGCGTCATGTCCATCTACTACTTTTCTCACCCCCAATCTGGGAAAAGGTGATGGATGATATATATATATATAATATATATATATATATATATATATTATGTATATATATTAATATATATATATATATATATATATATATATATATATATATAGATATATATTATAATATAATAATTATAATATATATAATATAATATATATATATAGATATATATAACTATATATATATATTATATATATATATTATAATATATATATATTATATATATATATATATATATATATATATATAATATTAAGAAACGTCTGCTAGAAATTTTGCTTTAAATTCCACAAACTTTCATACAATGTGGCAAATTTTCTTAGTCTCATTCTGAAATATACAAATTCTCAAAAATGCGAGAATTTCCTAATACGATATTTGAGGGGAGTAGATTGGGTAGCTTGAAACAATCTCAAATCAATCTCGTAGGAGACCAAAAATTCAGATTACTTCATACAAATTTGAATTAGTCTTGATTTCTTTCTATGATAATATATATATATATATATATATATATATATATATATATATAATATAGATATATATATATATATAATATATGATATATATATATATATATATATATATATATATATCATATATCATCCACCTTCTTTCCCCAAGACTGGGGATAGGGTGCTTACTAATTCCCCTATAATTCCTACAGTTCCCCTTATCTCCCTTACACTTATATAAGGGGTACTATTACTGCTCTCCCTCAATCTCTACTTCGGAACTAATACCCTCCGAATTAAACGCTTTGTACACAACTTCCAAATCCAATCAATCACTATCTCAGCCTCCGGTCTTGATCATCTCACAAGAATTTCATCTATACATCTATCACCTGCAGATTTACCATCTTCAACTTCCTCACTCTACCCATTACCTCCTCCTTAATAATGACCTCATCCCCAAAATACCTATTCCTTCTTGCACCATCAAACCCACACACATTCACTATCACCTCTTCATTAATGCCAATGTATATAGATTTTCGAAGTGTTCCTTCCACACTTCCCACACATCCATTTCATCAGTTACGAAAGCACCATCCCTATTCAATATTCTAAGCAGATTCCCCTTATTCTCATTTATATATATATAATATATAATAATTTTATATATTATTATATTTAATTATAATTAATAATAATATTTTAATAAAAATTATATATAATATAACTTATATTATAATATATAGTATAATACTATAATATATATATATATATATATATATATATATAATTACCTATGGTGAGAAAAGTCCAGAATCTTACATTGAAATGTAGGGGGAAATCCATAATCAGATTAAAGATCGTCATAACCCGAAACACTCTCTTGAAATCTGCAAATCAAAAGTCAGTCAGGAAAGTAGAAGAAAAAGTGCTCCAGACTTTACCTGTACATTACAATCTGTGTACTTCCGCTCTAAATCGGATTCGTTTTGGAGCATTGTTGAGGGTTGTACTTCCACCGATCGACTGCCTTATGTCCGGTGTTATCGCATCAGAAACATCTGGTCTTCAGCTGCTATTTGATGTCAGAATTTGATTTTGGGGTATGGGCTTCTCTCTCTCATCATAGTTCTTCCAACTTCTTTTCCGAATCCAAGATTGATTTGTGGGTTTTTAAGTAATTGTCTGTTTCGTCAACCAATGCATCGATGTTCTTCACAGCCCTCTCTCTTAATAACGTCTCAAATTCCCTTGATAAAACACATATAAATTGCTCGATTGTTATATAAACTTTGCTAGTTCACCGGATGACTACTATTTGTCAAAGTAGGTGCACATTCTGACCACAGATTGTGCTGGGGACTCATCGATGTGTGGTTTTCCTCTTTAAATCTAATTCGTTACCCATTTTTTCTTAAAATGTATCAGCAATAACGACTCCATCAGGGCATCTTAATTTATAGACGCGCGGATACACTTTCAGTGCGTGACTAGTTAATAGAGCGCTTGCGTAAGACACCCAGTTGTTCGGATTCTAGCCAATATACTGCACTAATCG
Organism: Trachelipus rathkii; assembly: GCA_015478945.1. Lineage (NCBI taxonomy): Eukaryota > Metazoa > Arthropoda > Malacostraca > Isopoda > Trachelipodidae > Trachelipus > Trachelipus rathkii. Next base: position 3,534 of record JABUQX010085941.1, on the reverse strand, counting down.
TTTAAACCGCTTCAGGTAGCTATCTATGAAATCTTTTCGTTGATCAATGTCTGGAGTTTAGACGTATTTGCTCTCGATTCCGTATTTTCTGACGTAATATCATGTCTTCTCTGTTGCGTCGCTAGTTGCATACTTTTTAACTCATATTCTCTCTCTCTCTCTCTCTCTCTCTCTCTCTCTCTCTCTCTCTCTCTCTCTCTCTCTCTCTCTCTCTCTCTCTCTCTCTCTCTCTCTCTCTCTCTCTCTCTCTCTCTCTCTCTCCAGCTATTTCTGCCGTTGTTATTTTTCTCTTTCTTTTTCTCTCGTTGCTTGGCATTTTTTTTTCTTCAGAAGCTCTTTCTCTGTCAGCTACATTTCTCGCTTCCTTATCAGCAGCTAACTCTGTAGCTCTAGTTCTTTCAGCTGCTTCTCTCTGCCCTCGCAGCTGCAATTGTTTCCTTTACGAAATCGACTTTTTATTTCCTTGAAGCTGATTCCATTAACATATTTGTAGCAATGCGTCGGAATCCAATTCACTTTATATACTGTTCGCGTTTACAATAATTTCCTCTTCAGGAGGATCTTCTATACTCCTAGAGCAGATTTTCAAATAATTCTCTGGTCAACAAAAATGCACTTTTGAAATTTTTTCCTTTCTCAAAATAGTTAAACTACCCTAATTTTGGGCCGAGAAACACGAAAATGACATTAGATTTTATTTATTAGCTTTGGTTTTTAAGATATAGTAACCTCAAATAGAAATACAAAAAATGCGTTTTGAAGTTTGTTTGTTTTTTTCTAAAAATAACTGAAGTACCACAAATTTTGGTCGAGAAAAATGAATGTAACATTATATTTCGCTTAGTGGGCCTAACTCTGGTTTTATAGATACACTAACTATAAATAAAAGGGCTTAATCACGTGAACGGAATCCCTTTGTTAGTCGTTTGTACTCCTTTTCTGGGCGTCTCTTGTCATTGTCTAACAGTAATCCGCAAGCATAGTAGCATTTCATTTTTGAAATATCCTGATGGAATCGCTCTCCATGTTCGCCA
>JABUQX010085940.1:22500-30223 GCA_015478945.1 Trachelipus rathkii | reverse complement strand
TCAACTAATGATTTTACAATAAAGAATTCCTACCAATTCAAGAACTGGCTATCCACTATTAATCTTCACAACTATTTCATGACTAGTTTTGACATTGAATCACTTTACACCAATATCCCCATTAACGATGCCATTAACATCCTACTAGAAAACATTTTTGAAGTAAATACACAATTTAATGGTTTTAATAAGAAAGAATTTAAAACACTTTTGCAACTTGCAGCCCATAAATACCACTTATTCATTTTGATAATGTTATTATATAATTTTAATACTAGCCATGATTGTTTTTGAGTTTCTCAATCCTGGCCAATGCATACTTGATACACCACGAAAAAATCTGGCTTGAAAATTGTCCCCCCTCTTCAAACCTACTTTCTATAAAAGATATATGGACGATACGTTCCTACTTTTTACAGATAAAAACAAAATTCCATATTTTTTTGACTATGTAAACTCACAGTTACCAAACATAACTTTCACACATGAGGACGAATCGGAGAACTCCCTTCCTTTTTTGGATTTATTTATCAGAAAAACTTCATCAGATTTCTCTACGTCAATTTTTAGAAAAAAGACCTTTACAGGACTTGGCTTAAACTTTTTCAGCCATACCCCCCTTGCTTTCAAATGTAATAGTATTAAAACCCTTTTATACAGAGCTTTTCATCTATCTTCCACTTATAGTTTGTTACACAAAGAATTTACATTCCTGTCAAACTTTTTCGTATCAAACCTCTTCCCTCTCTCTCTCATAAACAAATTTATCAACAATCTCTTAAACGCAGAATTAGACCCTCCCCCCATTACTTTCTTAACCCTTAAACTGAAGTTGTATATTCCTCTACCTTATTATGAATATATTTACACTAAACTACGTAAGGACCTTGCTCACGTTTTAAATAATAGTTTCCCACAATTAAACATCAATTTGATTTTCAATTCCTCCTTTACAATTGCTTCTTTTTGTAATCATAAAGAAAAAACACCCTCGCTACTCCTCTCTTCTGTTATTTACAAATTTAATTGTAACGGCTGTGATGCCGTTTATTTTGGTAGTACTTTACGCCAGCTCAACGTAAGAGTGGATGAGCACAGAGGTGTTTCCACACGCACCAACCTTATCCTCAATTCCCCTTCACACTCCGCTATACGTGACCACGCTCACACGCACGACCATTCCTTCAATCACACAAACTTTTCAATATTAACCCAAACAAAATCACCAACCAACCTAAATATTTTAGAATCTTTACATATTGCCGACATCAAACCCTCCATCAACAACGATAGTGGCCCGTTTAAACTACTTCTGCTTTAACCTCCCAGATGGAAAGTGCTGTCCGCCTTCACCTGTATTTATTTATATATTTTTTTCGAGTGTAATACATTTCATTGTTGACTAAGTAAGTTTCCTCACGCCTTCGTTCTCTGTTTATAAGATAGCTAATTGATTATAAATTTTTTTGAAAAGTTACCCTTCATATAATTAAAAATACCACTTATTCATTTTGATAATGTTGTTATATAATTTTAATACTAGCCATGATTGCTTTTGAGTGTCTAATTCTGTTAATTTACTTTTGTTTTTTGTAACATTTTTGTGATTTAATTTAAACAAATGTACGCATTTTAAATTTAACTGCTTCAATGTTTTTAGTTTTATAACGTTAGATTATTTCATTTATCTGTACCAGTTCTATTTTTATTTACTATTTGATAGCCTGATGATGGAATCAGTCGAGTTCCGAAACGTTGTTTATTCTTGTCAATAAAGATCTCTCCATGTTGTTGTCTAAAGCCCTGGTGTTGCTTTTCATTGTTAAATTAAGATTCCCCACTACTAAGAGTTGGATCAATATAATACGACAGAGATATGGCCAAGCCACCACCGGTGCAATCAGACAATTGGAGGGACTAAGTTACAAAAGACAGAAGCGCAGACTGGATCTCGAATTCCTCAAAACGTGTAAGGCTTATAATATTATTCCGAAATTCATCAGATTTAAACTATTTACTAAACGTTTTTATAATAGTAATTTGTACCGTGGTTTTCAATTTAAATTGTTGAATAAAGAAATAGCTTTTAAGTTTAGAGAATGGAAACAAATAGATGATCGTTACCATGTGTGTTATAGTAATTTACAAAGTGATTTATCGTATATAGATTTTCTTTTTGTTACTAATAAGTTATCAACGCTTGTTTCAAGACGGATAGATGTATGCAAATCTAGACATAAAAATAAATTAAGATCGCTCAATTTACATTTTGACGGCGTCTTCCCAGATCCTGACAAATACATTTTTAACCTCTCAGATAAATTACTTTCTTCCAATGAAAAGAGGTTACTAGGCCTAGGCTTAAATTTTAACCTCCCACGATTTAATATTAACTTCATTAATTATTTTGGAGCATTTGAGAATTTGCTTCACATTCTAAAGAATCATGAACCTTATAATTTAGATTTTAAAATGGTCACCCTAAAAATTAAACAAATCGTCCATAAACACTTTTATAAATTCAACCCAAGGAAAATTTTTTCATTTTTGATTTCAAGATCTGACTTTGTTACACTAAAATCTCTTAAAGAAGATAGCTCTATCATTATTTGCAAACCAGACAAAGGTCAAGGAATAGTATTAATGAACAGATCAGATTACGTCACCAAGTTAAAAAACATCCTTACCGACACGTCAAAATTTAACCCTATCACTAACAAAACCCCCATTAATTTGTCTCTCTCTCTAGAAGACAAAGTAAACCGTTTCCTTAGAAAACTCCTAAAAGCAGATAAAATCAGTAAATCTATTTTTAATGAAATATATGCTCATGGTTCTTCCCCCGGCATTTTGTACGGCCTCCCGAAGATACATAAGAATAACGTACCAATCAGACCCATTTTAACAGCTTTTACGACTCACAATTATAAACTGGCAAAATTCTTAGTCCCTCTACTAACCCCATTTTCAACTAATGATTTTACAATAAAGAATTCCTACCAATTCAAGAACTGGCTATCCACTATTAATCTTCACAACTATTTCATGACTAGTTTTGACATTGAATCACTTTACACCAATATCCCCATTAACGATGCCATTAACATCCTACTAGAAAACATTTTTGAAGTAAATACACAATTTAATGGTTTTAATAAGAAAGAATTTAAAACACTTTTGCAACTTGCAGCCCAAGATACATACTTCTTTTTTGATAATGTATTATATACACAAACTAATTCCCTAGCTATGGGCTCACCATTAAGCTCAATCCTGGCCAATGCATACTTGATACACCACGAAAAAATCTGGCTTGAAAATTGTCCCCCCCTCTTCAAACCTACTTTCTATAAAAGATATATGGACGATACGTTCCTACTTTTTACAGATAAAAACAAAATTCCATATTTTTTTGACTATGTAAACTCACAGTTACCAAACATAACTTTCACACATGAGGACGAATCGGAGAACTCCCTTCCTTTTTTGGATTTATTTATCAGGAAAACTTCATCAGATTTCTCTACGTCAATTTTTAGGAAAAAGACCTTTACAGGACTTGGCTTAAACTTTTTCAGCCATACCCCCTTGCTTTCAAATATAATAGTATTAAAACCCTTTTATACAGAGCTTTTCATTTATCTTCTACTTATAGTTTGTTACACAAAGAATTTACATTCTTGTCAAATTTTTTCGTATCAAACCTCTTCCCTCTCTCTCTCATAAACAAATTTATCAACAATCTCTTAAACGCAGAATTAGACCCTCCCCCCATTACTTTCTTAACCCCTAAACTGAAGTTGTATATTCCTCTACCTTATTATGAACACATTTACACTAAACTACGTAAGGACCTTGCTCACGTTTTAAATAATAGTTTCCCACAATTAAACATCAATTTGATTTTCAATTCCTCCTTTACAATTGCTTCTTTTTGTAATCATAAAGAAAAAACACCCTCGCTACTCCGCTCTTCTGTTATTTACAAATTCAATTGTAACGGCTGTGATGCCGTTTATGTTGGTAGTACTTTACGCCAGCTCAACGTAAGAGTGGATGAGCACAGAGGTGTTTCCACACGCACCAACCTTATCCTCAATTCCCCTTCACACTCCGCTATACGTGACCACGCTCACACGCACGACCATTCCTTCAATCACACAAACTTTTCCATATTAACCCAAACAAAATCACCAACCAACCTAAATATTTTAGAATCTTTACATATTGCCGACATCAAACCCTCCATCAACAACGATAGTGGCCCGTTTAAACTACTTCTGCTTTAACCTCCCAGATGGAAAGTGCTGTCCGCCTTCACCTGTATTTATTTATATATTTTTTTCGAGTGTAATACATTTCATTGTTGACTAAGTAAGTTTCCTCACGCATTCGTTCTCTGTTTATAAGATAGCTAATTGATTATAAATTTTTTGAAAAGTTACCCTTCATATAATTAAAAATACCACTTATTCATTTTGATAATGTTGTTATATAATTTTAATACTAGCCATGATTGCTTTTGAGTGTCTAATTCTGTTAATTTACTTTTGTTTTTTGTAACATTTTTGTGATTTAATTTAAACAAATGTACGCATTTTAAATTTAACTGCTTCAATGTTTTTAGTTTTATAACGTTAGATTATTTCATTTATCTGTACCAGTTCTATTTTTATTTACTATTTGATAGCCTGATGATGGAATCAGTCGAGTTCCGAAACGTTGTTTATTCTTGTCAATAAAGATCTCTCCATGTTGTTGTCTAAAGCCCTGGTGTTGCTTTTCATTGTTTAATATATATATATCTCACTACTAAAAGTTGATCAATATATATATATATAATATATATATATATATATATATATATATATATATATATATATATATTATATATATAACTATACATATATTATATATATATATATATATATATATATATATATTTATATATATTTTTTTTTTTTTTTTTTTGTTTTTGTATTTTTTTGTTTTATTTTTTTTTTTTTTTATTTTTTTTCTTTTTAACATGATATCACTACTCACGGGCAGTGCCCTTTTCAAAGGAGGGGGCAAAAATAAATAAATAAATAAATAACTAAATAAACCTCTTGCATTGTAGCTAAACAAAACACATTAACATTAAAAAGTAATAACCCACCCTGACCCTTGCCTAACCCAATTCCCTCAGTGGGCGCAGACGCGGGACTTAAATAGAGAAAGATTAAACATTGCGGGGAAATATAAAAGAAGGCAAGGAGTTTCCACAAAATAGATTGTGGCTGCGAAAGAAGGAAAGGTACCATAAACGAGTGATCCTGAGCTCTCCAATATTCACACAATTTTCAAATGAGAGAAAAGGCCACCTCTTGTGTTACCGAGGGCGACGCAGTGGTTGGCTGGAGGAATGCGAGATGGTCATTTTCTCGCGAGCACCTAGCCGTTGTAATACCTATAGAAAAGAGATAGCGCACCTACGGTCACGACGCAGAAAAAGAGGGTCAAGGGAGCAGAGAGTATGGGACAGTTTATAAGCCTCTTAGCCTTAGCTTCAACTCTATCCAAAAGAAGGGTGGAACCGGATCCACCCAAAATGTGGGAACAGTATTCCATGACAGGGGCGAATCAGACCTTTATATAACTGGAGTTTCTGAGCAGAAGAAAAAAATTCACGCAATCTGAAAAGAATTCCCAGCCTTTTTTGAGGCCATATTAGCAACCGATGTGATGTGGGGTCTCCAAGAATGGTGTATGTTGTTTACGCGTAAGACATTAGAGGCCATCAAAAGGGATAGGAAAGTTGGGAGGTATTGTAGAGAGGGAGAGATATGAAGAAAGTTGAGTTTTCAAGAGTTGAACTTCACAGATTTACGGCTTACCCCACGGGGAGAATATTCCGACCAAATCGGCCAAGATGAATCGCGAAAGCTGTAACGAGAGACAACTCTAGATACAAACAGGGAGCACAATTAAAATGAGTGGAAAGAATGGAGAGTTGAGTCATCGGCATAAGACTGAACAGAGTTAGAAGTGCAGCTAAGAAGATCTTTGATGAAAAGTAGGAATAAAAGTTGGAATAAAAACAGAACCTTGCAGGAACACCACAATTAATAAGAAAGGGGGAAGAGGTTGCTCCATCAACAAAGAGCTGAAATGGAACGATCTGGAAGGAAAGCTAGACAAGAGTAAGCAAAGCGAAAGGAGGAAAATCAAAGGAAGGTAGCTTAGAGAGTAGCTCGACGCATGCCATACCCTGTCAAAAGCTTTAGAATATGTCAAGTGCTACCACACAAGACTCCCCATGATCCTTAAGGGCAGAAGACCATATATTAGCTGGAAAGGAAAGTATTTCACCAGTTGACCTCGAGCTTCGAAAGCCATATTGACCAGTTGAATCCAGGAAATGAGATTCTATGTGATCGAGGAAATGAGAGTTAAGGAGAGTTCAAAGATTTTTAAATAGAATACAAGTTAAGGCAATAGGTGCGGATAGTTAGAAGGATCAGAAGCGGCTACCTTTTTTTTGGGGATTGGCTGAATAAAAGCGCGCTTCCAGCATTGAGGCAAAAAGTATTAGTTTAAGGGCATAGAGAGTAGAGTTGAACGGGGACAGGCGCCAGCTCAGAAGCACACTCCCTCAAAACTCGAGGAGGAAGCCATCCGGAGCACTGGCCTTCCGGACGTTATGGATCTCAGTATCTCATAGACCTCGATCATGGAGTAATGAAAGGTAGAGACATAGGGCCACCTGAAAAGAGAAGGTGTAGGAAGGGTGCTGGAATCGTTCAGGGTGGAAATAGATGAAAATAGAGGTCCAAAGAGATTAGCCTTCTTCAGAGGAGTGTTAGCAACAGAACCGTCAGAACGGATAGAGGGGAAAGGCAGATTTACAGAAGTTATTTGGAGATTGTTTTTGCAAGAGGCCAGAAATTTTTATCCGAAGGAGAACAAGAAGGGCATCACACTTCCTTTTAGTGTAAGAACGCTTGGCCAGTCTCGGAATAATATCCCTACATCGATTTCGAGCAGAGCGAAAATAGTTAGAGTAATAGGAGAACGAGAGTTGTTCCAAGCCCTATACGCAATGTCACGCTCCTGGATGGCACGAGAACAAGAGCGCCCATCGAACCATGGATTATGGGAGGAAAATGATTTAGTGGAAGATGGAATGAAAACCGTTCCATTCCATCGTTGACACGGCCCACTACCTTTTCAGCAGAAGCAAGGCGTTCTTCCGGAACAAAACATGATTCATTCCAACGATAGTTGGCAAAAAAGAGACGCAATGCTTCCCAATTAGCCGATTAGAGTTGCCAGAAGGTTCGCTTAGGGCTGGGCGGAGCTGCTGGAAATGATGTGTTATACTTTAGAGCTTACAAGATTGGTGGTCAGAATTACCGAGGTAGGAGGGGAAAATGGTGGTATTGTAGCGAGAAGGAGAAGTGGTGAAGCATAAATCAAGCAGGGTTTTAAGAATTGGTTTAGGACGATCTGCGGATGTGATGTAGGCTTCTTTAATCAACTGTTCCAGATCGTTGAGAATTACAGATGTTTTGGCTCCTTCCCACCTGAATTCAGTCATGAGAGGAGCCCACACCACTCAGTGTGTGTACGTTTGAAGTCCCCTAAGTAGAGGATTTCAGCAGTTGGATGAGAAGAAGTAACAGTCTCTTGAGAAGTAGTAAGATATCTAAAAAGAATCAGAAAATCTGTTCTATTAAGAGAG
>JABUQX010085940.1:5000-10000 GCA_015478945.1 Trachelipus rathkii | reverse complement strand
CATCCCTACTATATATCACCTGTGTGCGGGGAGAAGAATTTCCCCATCGTATGTCCCTGCGTGTCGTAAGTCGACTAAGGGCAGTGAAGTGGTCTGGGTTGGCTGCCCACACTACCACTATCTCTTGCTAGGAATCTTTGACCATGCCTCAGAGATGGTCGTGATCGCCGTAAACGACCTTCTATCTTTCGGCGAAATTGTAGTGAATCGTATGGATATATGGAATGTCAGAGGAATAAATGTTGAGGAGGAGAGGAAGAGAAATGATGGATGTATTTAGAAAGGCAAATTTGATTTGCTCGCTATGATTGAAACAAAGATGAAGGAAAGGTGAAGTGAGTGAATTGTGATGTGAAATGTGTGCGTGCTGGTGTGAAAGAGAATGAGAGAGGGAGAAGGAGTTACAATTTGATGAGTGACCTGTGTTTGCTTGGTAGACTTTGTTGTGGCGAGTCCTAAATTCTGTGAAGTAATTGAATTCAAAGTCAGGAGTGTGTAGTTTTGTGACCACTTAGTTCATCTAGAAACGTTGAAAGTTTGATTTTGAGATAAATTTGAAGATGTTCTGGATGGAGGGTGGTAGGAATTTCATAGATTGATAAATCATTGGGGACACAGAATGGTTGGATAGGTGATCAAAAAGGGATGGTATAACAGGCTGGTTTAGGGTGGGGAGAGAAAATGAAGATGGTAGGAGGTGATTGTTTTCTGTGAAGAGAGAGGTATGTGTATAGTAATACTTTCTTTAAACACAAAAGTGTCCTAAGTCACTCTTCTCTAAGGAGATTGGTGTATAGTGAGATGGTATCGAGAAAATTAGAAAAGAAGTATGATTGATTTTGTGTTGGTGAAAAGGAATGTTAAATCTATCCTGTTGGATGTTCTGATGGTAGAGAAGGGTTAGAATGGGATTATCGGATCATTATGTTATTTTATGTAAAATTAAGTTAGTGGGAGTTTGGATGGAGAGGAAGGTGATACGAAAGAGTAGGTAAGAATTAAAGGTGAGAAGTTAGTGAGCAAAGAATAAGGATAAATTATATGAAACACTCAGCTAGTAAATCAGTTGAATGTGAGACAAGTTGATACTGAACAAATCTGAGGGGCAAATGAAGGAAGCAATTTGTTAGTAGTGCAAAGGAAGTGTGTGGATATTGCACAAAGTAGAGGTAAGAATGTTAACGGCAGATATGATGATTGGAATGAAGAACATTAGAAAAGCAGTTCAAAGGTAAAGAAGCGTGGTTAGAATGTACTGAAGCAAATGATGAAGTTTCAAAGAAAGATGCTTGGAATTATATAAGGAGGAAAAGAAATACTAAAGGTGTATACGGAAAACAAAGGTAAATGAACAGTTTGGAAGGAGGATGAATAGGAACTTACAAGGGTAGGAAGCTCTTCTGGAAGGAAGCGCGAAAGGTTAGAATGACAATAAGGGAAATCTGCTTAGAATAATGAAGAGGGATGGTGCTTTTGTAACTGATGAAACGGATGTGAGCGGGGAGTGTGGGAAGAACACTTCGAAAATCTGCACAATATTAACAGTAATGATGAGGTGTTAGTGAATGTGTGTGGTTTGATGGTGCAAGAAGAGAAATAATTATTTTGGGGATGAGGTTATTAGTAAGGAGGAGGTATTGGGGTAGAGTGAAAGTTGAAGAATGGTAAATATATAGGTATAGATGAAATACTAGTGAAATGATCAAGAGCGGAGGCGAGATGGTGATTGATTGGATTTGGAAGTTGTGTAATAAAGCGTTTATGGAGGGTATAGTTCCAAGGGATTGGAGGAGAGCGGTAATAGTACCCTTGTATAAGGGTAAGGGAGAAAAGGGGAACTGTAGAAATTATAGGGGAATAAGTTTATTGAGTGTTGTAGGGAAGGTATATGCTGGTATTTTGGTCGAAGAAGAGTGCGTCGAGTGACTGAGGACTGATTGGTGAATAACAAGGTGCGTTTAGGAGTGGTAGAGGATGTGTGGATCAAATCTTTACATTGAAACAAATGATTGAGAAAATGAGGGAGAAGAAGAATAAATTATATTTAGGTTTTATGGATTTACAACAGGCGTATGATAGAGTTAATAGGGAAGCTTTATGGCAGGTATTAGTGATATATGGTGTTGTGGTAAAAGCTACTGAATGGAATCAAAGTATCTTTATAAATAGTGAAGCGTGTGTAGAATAAATGGTGTCAGTAATTGGTTTAGGATTAATAGCGGAGAGTGTGACAGGGTTGTGTTATGTCTCCTTGGTTATTCAATGTGTATATGGATGGGGTTATGAAAGAATTCGAGGTGGGAATGGCAGGAAATGGTGTTAGAATGATGGAGAATGGAGAGGAGTGGAGGTGCCCTACCTATTGTATGCAGGATGATTGGTTCTATGTGTCTGAAAGAGTTTAAGAGATTGGGTGGAGAGATTTGGCAGGAGGTATGTAAAGGAGGGGTTTGAAATAAACGTAGATGAGAAAGGTTATGGTTGTAAGTGAGAACAGTCCTCAGTGAGTTATGTTAGATGATGAGCAGCTGAAGCAAGTGTCTGAGTTTAAATATTTAGGGTATGTGTTGGATGAGAAAGGAACGGATGATGCAGAAGTGTAGTGAGAAAGTTGTGAATGGCAGGAAGGTGGCTGGTGCAATTAAATCGTTGGTGAATGTAAAGGGACTAAGTCTTGAGTGCACGCTAAAGTCTTACATGAGGGTATATTTTTTTACCTGTGTTATTGTATGGTAGTGAGACTATGGTCTGGAATAAGAGTATAGATCTAAAGTTCAATGTGTTCAGATGGACAATCTTAGGGAGTGTTAGTGCTAGGTATGAAAAGAATTAATAAGAGTGAGAATGGTGTTTCAATATTAAGAAGTGGTGTGTAATTATGAAGAAAGGGGTAAATAGAGAATAAATGAAAGTATGTTGAATTGGTTTGGTTCATATGGAAAGGATGAATGAAAGTCGTTGGTTAGCGGATGTATAGTGGAAGTGTGTTGGGAACCGACCGGCTGGGAGACCGAAGAGAGAAGTGGATTGAGTCGGTGAACGAATGTCTGAAGGAGAGAAATGTGAGTTTGAGGCAATTAAGGTGCATGATAGGAGAGAATGGCGGGGTTTTGTATGGGGCATGGTTGTGGCCCACCTGGGCGAAGGGATGAACCCTTACATTACGATTTACCATGGTTAAGATTCGTCGCGGTCCTATGATGCTCTAGAGGTGGATTTTCTGTCTGTGACTAGCTCTCCCTAATTAATGGTACAGAGGGGGCAGTAAGGCTGGGCTTTTCTTTTCAATAATTGTCATGTTCTCCTACTGCTTTTCTTTTTCCGATGCTTGTACAGCACCCCACCCCCAATCTGGGGAAATGAAGATGATGAAAGAAAGATAGATATATATAGACGTTTATATATTATATGTCAATATCTATGAAAATAATGACATTTTTATATATATATATATATATATATATATATATATATAAATATATATATATATATATATAATATATATATATATATATATATATATATATATATATATATATATATATATATATAACATACTCATATATATATGTATATGTATATAATATAACTTAATATATATATATATATATATATATATATATATATATATATATATATATATATATATATATATATATATATATATATATTTACAACATATTATAATAAAAATGATAATATATTAAAATTTATAAATAATAATAAATATATATATATGTAATAATATATATATATATATATATATATATATATATATATAACCTATATATATATATATATATATATATATATATATATTTTACGGTTGTCACCACAACTCACGGGCGGAAACCCCTATTCGCTCTGGGGAGTTGCTAAGAAATTCGCCCTCAGCGCATGCGGTAGATAGGCAAGATGCGGGCTTTAGAATTAGGAGATTAAATCTTTGGAAGAAACACAGAGATGAAGAGAATTCACTGGACTGAAGTGGCGGGGAAAGGAAGGAAGCACCGCAGTGCGAACTAGCCTGGAGTTACCAATATCGACACAAAACTCATGTGCGCAGATACTGGCACCTTGTGCTGCGTGGACGTCGTAAAGGTGGTAGGCGAGTGATAAGTTCCCTCGAGCACTTGCCGCTGCAGTACCTATAGAATAGAGATAAAACACCAACATCGCCTCGCAAAGTGGAGGGTCAAGTGAACTGGAAGTACAGAACAGTTGTATTTTGGCCTTTGACTCGACCCTGATAAAAGCAAGGTGAAACCAGGGCCCACATATGGAACGGTACTCCGCCTGTGGTGGATGGGCCCTTGTATGGCTGTAGTAACTGAAGGAAGCGTTCTCGCAGTCTAAACAGGAATTCAGTTTCTTTGAGGCCCCTTCGCGCTCATTACGATGAGAGGTTTCAAGATGGCTTTTGTTTGTATCTTCTAAGAACAGAGATGTTTATATTGACGGGAGAGACGAGAGAACCGTCGAAGAGATAGAGAAGAAGTTAGAAAGTCTTTAAAGTGAATTTGAAAGTATTTTTAAAGAATTGAACCTCCCACAGGAGGTTGAGACATTACCGGAAATCTTATCCAGATCAGCTAGAATAGAATCGAAAAAGATTAAGACGAGAGGCAATTCTAGAAGTAAAGAGGGAGCAGAATTGGAATGAGTTGAAGAATGAAGGGTCGAGTCATCGGCATATAGTGGATAGGGTTGAATGTGCAGGTGGGAGAAGATCATTAATGAAGAAAGTAGGAATAAGAAAGTAGGATAAGACAGAACCTACGGAACACCCTATTGACGAAAGGACAAGAGAGTCGCCCATCAACAACAGCCGATATTGAGCGATTTGAAAAGAAAAGCTAGACATAAGTAAGCAAAGAAAAGGGGGATTGGAAAGCAGTGACGCATGCCAAACCCGATCGAATGCTTTGGATATGTCAAGCGCCACGACGCAAGTTCCCCGTAGTTCTAAGAGCGGAAAACCATAAATCAGTTAGATAAGA
>JABUQX010085940.1:0-2500 GCA_015478945.1 Trachelipus rathkii | reverse complement strand
TTAACATTTTTCTAACATAAAATCTACACTATCCATTATGCATTATTTCAATTATTTTATGTATATAATGCTAAATACCACTTTAATAAAGTTAAATTAATATTCAATATCAGAATAATCAGACACATTCAATACAAATATTTCAAACAAACTGCCAAAACTTGTCGTACTTTTTCACACATTTCGTACATATTTACCGGAAAGAGAACGATAAGTTTCGTATATTTTCGATTATAGGTAAGACAGAATACCCCGTTCCTTTATAACTTGATATAAAAAATGGCGTCATTTATCACGTCAACAACATAAATTTTACTTGTAAGATCAGAGTAGGAACGAGAATTTCTAAATGAATTCAATTGTTATTATAGCTATTTATTATTGTGGTTGTTTTCTTTTAATTTATGATGCAAAACAGCTTCTTTTTAACTTTTATATATAAAATTTTAATAATTTTATACTTTTACCATTTAATTTCAATTATTTAAAACCTAAAATATTGGGTAGGAGCTACATACCCTGCCTACATTTTGCTCGAATATCTATTGATATATATATATATATATATATATATATATACTCTCTACCTATATATATATATATATTATATATATACTATATATATATATATATACTATAACTTACCTGTAAACTGTATATATATACTCTTAAGGATGACCAAAAAATATCGATATATCAAATATCGATATTTTTTGGCTCGATATATCGATATTTTAAGGCGATATTTTCTTAGGCTTATTTTTATATCGATATTTAAATATTTGAATATATCGAAAACCGATATTCTTTTCAAAAAAAAAAAAAAATTTAAGGCCGGAAAAAATAAAATCTTATCCCCCTCTCCCGACACCCTAAAGTGATGAATTTTCCCCCATATTTCATTCTTCGTTCGTCCCCAATGTCGTGTATAGGCAACCGAAAAATTGGTTTTAGATTTTCAAAATGCACTAGAACCAATAAGGAGAGAGAGAGGGATCTACATCTTTATACCACATAGTCAGATTGTCTTCTGAGGATTCACCTATGATTAATCAGTTCAAAATTTAGTCAGTGGAGACCCAATAAAATTTTGGAATGATAGTAAAAATGCTTTCCATGCTATGTTTATGTTAGCAATGAAATATCTTACTGTAAATGCGACGTCAGTCTATCAGAATGAACAGTTTCATTATTAAACAATCTTTGCTCAAATGAAAGGAATAAATTGACTTCCGAGCATATCAATTAAATCAGCTAGTCTTTTTAGGTGCATTAGATGATAAGTATTGGGCTTTATGTATATAATAATGCTCTATATATATATGCTACTACATATCTCTCTATTCTCTCTCTCTCTCTTGTACTCTCTCTCATATATATATATATATATATATATATATATATATATATATATATATATATTATATATATATATATATATATATATAATAATAATATATATATATATACTATATATAATATATATAACATATAATAATATATATATATATATATATATATATATATAATATATATATAATAACTAATATTAATAATATATACCTACTATATATATATATATATATATATATATATATAATAATATATATATATGAGTGTCAATTGTTTTAAACGACAGCCCCCTCATCGATCTGTATCTCAAAAAACTACAAGAGCCACAAGGAAGGGAATACATTGCTGGAATGCTGGTCCAATTTTAGGATACTGTAAAAGAAAAAAAAGAAAAAGAAAAAAATATCATCTCAAAAACCAATAACTACAGCGAAAAGGAATACATTTTGGAATCCTGGTGGAAATTTAAGATAGGAGAAAATGTAAAAAAAATGAATAATGTATTGTTAATAACATAGTATGATTCAAGAGAGCCCTAATTTAAGTTGCTTTTGTTATTGGTTACTCGTTAAAATAAATAAACTTTCTATTAAGTACCTTTTTTCTTTTACTAAGAACTTGGTATGCCGCACCCGATAGCAGGAGTCAGGGTCTCTCGACCTTCCAGGGGAACTACAGGGTAGGACTAATTCCCGGGAGGGTCTCCGGAACCCCGCTCTTTGGTATTTGGGTGTCGCAGGGGTTCCTCCGCCCTACGGGGTATGAAAGCTTCCCCCTGTGTTTCCCCATCGGCTCGGGCCCCTACATTTGCCGTGTAATACCTTTACAAATAATATAAATATATATAATGTCCCCTGCTCTAAAAAAAAAAATTATAATATTTATTTATTTATTTTATTTATTTATTTATTTTGCATTTTCCTAACTAAAATTTTACAAGGATTCAAAATGTATTCCTTTTCGCTGTAGCTATTGAAGTTTTTTATTTATTTTTTTACAGTTTCCGCAATAAGTACCAGTTTAACAATGTAATTCTTTTCTATACAACTGTGTAGTTTTTGAATGAATCGATGATAGTTGATAAACTCTAAATCCAAATATCTATATATATATATATATATATATATATATATATATATATATATAT
>JABUQX010085939.1:0-33237 GCA_015478945.1 Trachelipus rathkii | reverse complement strand
TTAATATTAATATTAATATAAATTAGCAATAATAAATATATCCACTCTCACCAAGAATTAATTTCACAATATATATGTCATGATTAAAGAATTAGATATAATATTAATATAATATAATATTAATGATTAATTATTAATATTAATATAATATTAATATTAATTAATATGAGCCTAAAGTTGAGGTTAATACTCAATTAAATCTTTCATCTTTATGTAAGTATTTAAGAAGAAGAAGAAGAAGAAGAAGAAGAAGAAGAGAAGAAAAGAAGAAGAATGAAGAAGAAGAAGTAAGAAGAAGAAGAAGAAGAAGAAGAAGAAGAGAAGAGAAGAAGAAGAGAAGAAGAAGAAGAAGAAAGAAGAAAGAAGAAGAAGAAGAAGAAGAAGAAGAAAAGAACGAAGAAAGAAGAATAAAAATATAATATTATATTAAATAATAATAAGTAATAAGAATAATAATAATATAATATAAAATAAGAATAATAATAATAATAATAATATAATAATAATAATCTAATAATAAAATAATAATAATAATAATAATAATAATAATCAATAAATAATCGATTGATAATAATTACCCCTCACTCATATAATAATAGTTAATAATAATAATAATAATGAAAATATAATATAATAATAATAATAATAATAACTAATAATAATAAATAAAAATAATAATAATAATATATAAATAATAATAGCAGAAAGAAATAATAATTGTTAATATAAGTATTCATTAAAAATAAACGCTCATTAAAATTCTTTAATTAATTTTAAAACAAAAATAAAAAAGAACTCTCCTACAGTAAAGATGTTAAAGTGTTTTATGCCACTTCTAAATGTCCAATTCTTTTTAAAAGCGTAGGCAAGATTTGCTTCATTCTTATGCGGATTAGAATAGAAAATTAGATTTATAGCCATTTAGTAGGTTATTATATATAACCTAGATATAATATAGTATATATAATATATAATATATATATATAGATATATTAATATATATATAGATATATATTTATACTATAGTAATACCCACCGTCTCTCCCCAAGACTGGGGTAAGATGCGATACTGCCAGGTGCACTGGGACCATTATATATGTAGTAGAAAAGAAAATATGACGCAAAAGTCAAAAAGAACCCAGTCCTAGTGGCGCCCCTTATAGATTTAGTTAGAACTCGCCCTGTCAGAAAATCCAGCCCTAGGAGCTTCAATTATATATAATATATATAGTATATATATATATATAATATATATATATTATAGAAAATTATATAATATATATATATAATATAATATATTATATATGACATTTATAGAGGTTTGACTCCGTAACATTACGTTAGGTTAATTAAGGTCAGGTTGATTAGGTTGGTTAGGTAACGGTTAGTTCGGTTAGGACTGAGGTAGTTACCCTAGAATTAGTTAAATCGATACATTTTTATTCGATTTTCGTTCTGTTAGTAACCCTTCTTATAAGATCAGCCACATGGTAGATAAAAAAATATATATAATAATTAATATATATATATATTATAGTAATAGTATATATATAATATATATATTATATAAATATATAATTATATATATATATTGTTATAATATATATATATATATATAATAGATATATATAATTTATATATATATATATATTATATATATATATATATATATATATATATATATATATATAGATATATTATATATATATATATATATATTATATATAATATTATATATTATTACTGCGATATATATATATAAATATATTATATATTTATAATTATATATATATATTAATATATAATATATATATATATATTATATATATTATATATATGGATATATATATTATATATATATATATATAATATATAAATATACATATATATATATATATTTATATATATATATATATGACTATTATATATATACCATATAATATATACTATATATAAAATGATTATATATTATATATATATATATATATATATAAGATATATATAATATATATATATATTAATATATATATATATGTGGGTGCAAAGGCCAACTCGCTCCCCGTCGTGACCCGAGGCAACGAGGACACAGAGGTGCTCCTCGCTAAGAGATAGCTAGGGAAGGATAGGCCTAGCAAGCCACTTCCCGAAATAAACTGCTTTGCAGAACTCAAGCGCGAGCTTCGGAAGCCGGACAGAACTTAAGCGACCGTCGGCGAGATTACGGATATCAGGAAAACACTTTTAAGAATTATAGGTGTGCCACGATAAATTAGTGAGAAAGCTAAAGAGGGAGAATAATAGATACCTAAAGAGGGAAGATAGATATGTTGGGAATGGCGGAGATGAGAGTGAGGGGTGTGAGGAGGGTAAAGGAATGGGAGAAGATTTGTTCTGATGTATAGTGGGTGAGAGAAGGAATAAGAAGGTGTCGGAATTATAGTGGACCAAGACTATCACCATGTATACAGAAAGTAAAAATGAAAATAAGAGGTGATTGATGTGACGCGTATGAAGAAGCCGGTAAAATATAGAAATTATACCCAGATATTATGCGACACAACAGGGGCATACAGATGAAAAGGAGAAAACTAGATTTATGGAATGTGTATGAAGATAGATGGTGGTGAGGGGAGAGGGGGGGAAAGTTGGGCTTAAAGTTGATGGAGAGATTTCAAACGCTAGAGTAGGAAAGAGAAGAGATGATGGAGAGAGTAATTGGACCCAATCTTGAAGAGAGGATACTAAGAAAACCATGGAGGGATACAGGCGAGATGATTGAGTTTTTTGTGTGAAAACGACATTAAAAATTAATGAACACGTTTTCAAGCACAAGAGTCTCACATCTTTACGATGGAGGTATTAGATGGAATCAGGTAACCGCAACAATCGATCAAAAATCGGTGAGGGGACTACATATACTTCCGATAAAGGGAGTGCCATGGTTAAGAATTGTAAAGGTGATCCCGGATGTGTTCTTAAGATGCGGATCATAGGACTGGGGTGGCGACATGAAGATAAGAGGGAGGAGGAGGTAAATGAGCAAAGAGGGCAGTGATCAGAGTAGAGAAGTTAGAAGAACAAGAAAAAACGGACGAATTATAACGGGAAATGCAGGAAACCCTAAGAAATGAAGAAGAAAAACGAAGAAGAGCAGTATGTCATTAAGGAAGTGGCAGAGAAACTCTTGTAAAGATGGTAGAGGTACTAGGGAGAGAAATACACCAATGGCTGGAACGAAGAGAGAGTAAAAAGCAAATATTAAGTAAATTAAAACAGGGAAAATGAGTGAAAGTGGCTGAAAAAGGAAGAACAGCGGCTGGCAAGGGAGAATTGTACAGGAAGGAATGAGGAAAGAGAGAATAAAGAGAGGGCAAAAAAAAATGGAGGCGAGAGAATTGCAGAGAGAAATAACGAGACCCACTGTGGGCGAAGAGATAAAGAAAAGATAAGTTTTAGATGGGAAAGGCCGATATTAGCAAAACCAAAAACCGCTAACTAGAAATATAGAAAGATAGAAACGGAGAATTTTTGTGAGACGGAAGAAAGAAATGATAGGATGGAGCGCCGCAACTAAACTACACGAAGACAAATGCTAATGTAGGAATAAGAGACACAAGCAAAGGAATGGAAGCTGTTAAGATCAGAACGAGGAGGAGGAAGAGGAGGCAGTGGAAGGCGAGATATAACGGGTGGACCAACGAATAGAGAATAAGGAATATTGAGGAAGAGCCATAAAAAGGAATAGAAGAAGAGTACAAAGCCCAGAGACGGTATGAGTGGGGGCTGTGGAGCTGGTGGGGAGGAGGCCAGAGGAGTTGAGAGGGAACGAATCATCAGTTTGATGACAATGTTTGGAGAGAGAAAGGTGCCGGAAAGGTGGGCAAAGCAATAATAATACGAATATAAAGGTAAAGAATCTTGACTTTGTGAAAGAGAGCATTTCACTGAATGACCATCTGCGAAAAATACGAAAGAATATTGGAGAGAGGCTGAGAGAGAAGGTAGCAGCCGAGACTCGGAGAAGAACAGTTCGGGTATAGAAGAGAAGAGGAACGACGGACCGCTTATATTCACGCTAAGAATGGTTTTGGAGAAGATGCTGGAATATGGCAAGAGATTCTTGGTAGCTTCATCAACCTGCAAAAGGCATTTGATTCGGTCGCAATGAGGCGGGGGTGGGACGGGAAAAAGCTCTGAGAGCGCTATGGAGAAGAAATGATGGAGTGAGCAGGGTTAGATTAACAGAAGGCAATAGAAGTATGTATGAGAAATGCAGTTGTAATGTTAGAGCTGAGTGCGAGAACGATAGATGGTTTAGGTGAAAACAGGAGTGAAGCAGGGAGTGTTTTATCTCCACTGCGTCGATATTATATTTGAGCGTGGCTGATTAAGGAAAAGTAGGGAGAGACTGGAGGAGATGTGAAGGGACATAATGCATATGCGGACGATCTGCATGTTGGAGCGAGAGAGAGAGACGATTCGAGAGGTGGTGGAGTGTTTTACAGAGGAGTTGAGAAGCAGGGATGAGGGTGAACGTACAGAAGACAGAGATATTACAATAACCGGAGGAAATGAGAGGGATGAGGATAGTGGTGAGAGGGAGGAGGGTGAAGCGGGTAAAACCTGCAATTATCCGAGGATGTTTTGCAAAGGAGAAGTGAGTAGAGAAGATTAAACGCGACGAATGAAAAAGTAGATTATATTTTGAAAAGCCCGATACCCATTGATGAAAGAGTAAAAACATCGAATAGAGGTTAAAAAAAGTGATTTTTAAGCAGGTATAATTAGACTCCGACGCTGCGTACTGCTGGAAGACAGAAGAAGAAGACAGTATAAATAACGGCGGAGATGAGGTATTAAGAACTATGATTGAAAAGAGTAGGAGGACAGAATAAGGAATGAGTAAGTAGAGAAGATATAGGTGTGAAGAAGATGATACTGAAGATGGGATGTGGGGAGATTGAGATGTTGGGGACATCTGGAGAGAATGGAGCAGGAGAGAATGCCGAAAAAGAAGATGGAATGGACACCAGAGGGCAGACCCAGGGGAAGACCGAAGAAGAGATGGCGAGTCGGGTGGGGGACTCCTGAAGATGTCAGCTACAAAAATGAGAGTTGCTAAAGAGAAGAGAAAGTGCAGCAGAGGGATGTCTGAGAAAGACGCTTGCGCGGCTAACAGGATGAGAATCCCTCCTGGGAGAGGAAAAAGAAAAGAGAAGAGAAGATACTATATATATACTAATATATATATTATATATTATAATATTATATATATATATTATATATAAATATATATACAATATATAATATTATATATATTATATATATATATTATAGATATTATATCATATTATATTATTATATATATATATATATAATATTATTTATATAGTTAAATATATATATATATCTATATTAGTATTATACGTATATATATATATATATACTGTATATATTATATATAGATATATATATATATATAATAATATATATATATATAAATAATATATATATATATATAATATATATAATAATATATATATATTGAATATATAATATATTTATATGAAATATATATATATTATTATATATTATATATATTATAGAATAATATTTAATATATTATATATATATATATATAGTATTATATATATTAGATATATATGTTATATATATTATATATATATATATATAATAATATATATATATATATATATATTATATAATATATATATTATATATATATATATTATATATATATATATATATATTTATATGTATATGTATATATGATTATATAATATATATATATATAATATATAATAGTATATAAATATAATGGTATATATATTATATTAATACATATATATATATAATAGTATATAGTATATAATGTGTATATATATTATCATCCACCTTCTCTCCCCAAGACTTGAGGTAAAGGGGTAAGGTGCGATACATGCAGTGGCGTGAGACAGAAAGAGTCTTCTAAGCCAGGCATATTACAGAAAGACGAGAAGAACCAAGCCCTGAGCCTTCTCCAAGCCCCTTACACATTTCAGTAGTAAGCTATGACGAAAGTCAAAAAAAATCCACCCTAGAGCTTCATGGGGAAGCACGGCGGAGGTCATCACAGTATTGCATTCGTGCGTCACATGTTAGGGTTATCCCTGGGACCCAGGTTAGCTACAAATAACCCCTCTCACAACACCTCCACCATCACTCCTATATTCAACATTCTTCTCGCCTTGCCAAACTCACATTCATTTCTCTCCAAGCATTCCTTTACTGAGTGCAACTACTATTTTCGATCGTTCTCCCGAGCGGTCAGATTCCAGCACATCAGCACGTATAAGATCCACCTAACAAGAAAGGGGACTATAATCCATCCTTTCACTGACAAACCCCTTTTCAAGTAATAGTACTACTCATTTTTTGATTCCCAAACATGATTTATCCACTATCTCACACCTATTCAGCAATTTCTCTAATGCGTTTTCCTCATTTTATTCAAATTTTCTCACACCTATAAACACCGCTCACTAAGAAATATATATATATAGATTCTAATAATAATATAATATATTATATATAATAAAGTATAATATTTTTATATATATATATTATGTTAAACTCTTATGGATAGAGATATATATATTATAAATAAAAATTTTATATAAATCGTGCTCAAATCGGATACTAGCATGAGTATATATATATATATATATAATATATATAATATATATAATACTTATTTCATAATATATATATTATATATAAATTACAAATATACTTATTATATAGTAATAACTATTATATATATATATATTATATATATAAATATGTAATATATAGAATAATATATATATATATATATTATTTATATTCTACTATTTATATTCTCCCAATATAAGTTAATATAATATAAATAATATCTATTGGTAAGGGAGATGCTTGCAAAAAACCCTACTGAGGAACCATCTCATTCCGCTGGGGTGCTCCTGTAATAGTTACTGAGTTTCAAAGCAGTGATATCGAAGCAGGAGCTTGAAAAACTGCTTCTGAGTTCGCCTCTTTAAGGGCACAGTTAGTCACAAGAAAGGCGGTTATGTAAATTGCGATGGTTCGAGTCTGGTTGGCTACGTGCGAGGCGTGAAATTTTTCTTCTATTATATTTATGGCGAGCAATTTGCGAAACTGCTGAAAGTCGTGCTATGTGGCTTTTTGCAGAACTTATTGATTTTGCCCCTACAGTGAAACCAAGGGCCACCTCAAGATTATCTAAAATTTGCCATGGCTCCTTGCTGTAGACGGTAGAGTTTCCAAGCAGCCGTTCTATGATGTAGTATATTACCAAGTTATCAAAGAAGTCGAGTGTCGAAGAAGGAGGTTTGAAAACTGTTACGAGATGCTTTCCTTAAATGCAGGCGGATTAGACCATTGATAGAGCATCCTCTACATTCTCTAACGCAACTTGTTGGCCGATGGTTTTCGAGTCCATTGCGAGTGAAGTTTCTTACGGCTATTATATATAAATATATATATATATAAGAGATAAGGAATTATAAGAAGATTATAAAATAATAAAGGTTTTATAGATTAAAGAATAAATATATATAATAATTATTATATTACTATAAATATATCTATATATACGATTTATATATATATATATATATATTATAATATTTATATATATATATAGATTATATTTAGATATAAATATATATATATATATATATAATATATAATAAAATATATATATAGCCATATAATTAATATATATATATACGATATATATATATATATAATATATAATATGTGTGAGTGTGTGTTTTGTGTGGTTGGAACAGTTTTAATTTGTCAAAACAGTTTAAGTGAGCCTTTTTTCAGGGGTAACAAGTAGAGTGTGTTTGAATCTGGTTAAAAATTGATTTCTATGTTATTTATTGCCTAGTTCCGTCGATATTAAACTAGTTCGATACCCATAGTGAGTGCTTAAATTTTTGGTAGGTATATATATATATTATATATTTACTATTATATATATATATATATCAGTATATATAGTAATTATTATTATATATTATATATATTTAATATATATATATTGTATGTATATATAATCCATATGATATATAAATAAAATAATTATAAAATATAGACTATATATATATACTATATATATACATATTATTCTATTAATATATACTCATATATATATATATTTATATATATTTAAATATAAGTTTATTAAGATAACTTGATAGGTTATATATATATTTATGTATTATATATATATATATTATATATATGATTATATATATATATTATAGTATTATAACTAATTATTTTTATTATATATATAAATAATATATAATCAAATACATAATATATTGCTAATTATAATTATATTTTTCGATATTTATATAGTCGATATTATTTTCTAGTATTATTATATATATAGTATTATATTATTGTACTGTATGTTTGAAGTTATAATTATATTCTCCTCATAAATATCAATTTATCTAAAACGACAAAACAAAAGTGTTTGCGAATTCTTATCAAAA
Source organism: Trachelipus rathkii (assembly GCA_015478945.1). Lineage (NCBI taxonomy): Eukaryota > Metazoa > Arthropoda > Malacostraca > Isopoda > Trachelipodidae > Trachelipus > Trachelipus rathkii. Next base: position 24,664 of record JABUQX010085939.1, on the reverse strand, counting down.
AAATAACTTACAAGAAGGTGCAAGTTTCTTGAGTTGGAAGACAAAAGAAGAGGAATGTAAGCTTTTGTTATTGAAAATATATTCTCGTGGGGCAAAATTTGCATTCATCAGTGTATTCGCTGTAATATATTAAAAGTTTTTATTTATTTCAAAGTTCCTCTTCTAAAAGGTTCTGTTGGTAATATTTACTGAACATATTTCACGCTAACCCACACCAAAATAAGTTGGTATATATAATTTAAATATATCTTATCCCGTTAGGCCTTTAGATAGTTACATATATACTTATATGATTAAAATGTATATTAATATATATTATTGCTATTTTAAATTATAAAATATATTATATAGATATTTATTATATAATATATAAATTATATATATATATATATGGTATATAATTTATATATTAGTATATTTGATATTATATTACAAACGTTATTTATACTAGTATTATATATAATATACTATTATATAGTATATATTATTTATATAATTTATATAATATATAATGGAGAATGTCTTCTTAGGGATATATTTCTTTTACAACCCAAAATAAAAATAGATACGAGGTACTTTATGGACCACATTAATGAAATTTTAGACTAAATTCGATGAACGTATAATTTCTTAAGGTTAGGTTATATATATTAAAATATATATGAAATAATTATTAATAATTTTATATTTTATTTTATTATATAAATAAAATCGATTCACATATGCATGTATATAATTATATTATATATATTTATATATATAAACATATAAATATAATATATATCATAATTTATTTGTAAAAGCAACTTACCCTTGGGTATTCTTTTAGTTAATTTTTTTTTAACTAAAGAAGGCTATCCCAGGGTAAACCGCAGAACATGGCAGGAGTTTGGTCTCTCTGGCCATGTCCGTTGGTGTAACGATATTCAGGCTTTTAGGACGTGATTTATCCCCCCCTCCGGTGAGGGTCTCCGGAACCCTGACTCTCTTTTTTTTTTGGCGCAAGTAGTACTTGGAATTCCTCCCGCCTCCTCCCTTACTGTGAGAGTATGTGAAAACGTCCCACTTCTGTTCTCCGTCGGGCTCGAGCCACCAATCTTTCCGGGGTGTTTTTAATAAGATATTATTGATATTTATATATAATATATTAATAATAATATATTATAATTAATATTATATTATATTTATTATATTTATATAATAAAATGTTATATATAGTTATATATAGTATTTAGTTAATTAATACTTATATATTATATATAATTATATATATATATTTATTTTCTTAGGTATATATAAACTTAATATAGAGTATTATAAACAACTAAATTAAAACAAAAGGTTCTAAATACTAGAAAATATATGTTTGTTCTCTATAGACGAATTGAGACAACAATTGATGATATTTCTGCATTTGTTATACCATTAAAGCAATATAAAATAGAAAAAATATTAATTACCTTTACTTTTCAATCTCCTTACTAAAAAAATAAAGAAAGATAAGAACCATATTAAACATTTTATAAATAATTAACTAATTATAAAACTTCTGATAAAGCATGTTAAACATAACTTTCCAAACATTTATATAAAAAAGAAATTCAAGTACATACAGTTAATAATACAATTTTTTTTTTTAGTATTAACCATTTGAGTTGTAAATACGCTGTGATATTTGGACGTTTAAAATCGCAAGTACACTCCTCTAATTACGAGTTCTAGATTGAGCACTGAAACGAGTTATATAATACGCAATTGAGTGATTATTAAGTCCATGGGGATAAAAATTCATTCATTATAGTTATTAAAGAAGATCTACAATATAGAGCTGTAACTATTTTTTTCTTTACTTAATTTTATAGGCTTTAACTAGTGTTCCCTATGTGGAGGTGGACATACGATGAAGTTTATCTAAATATAAAAAAGGGTTTAAAAGGTAAAAAGGTACTCGGGAGATGTAAAAGGGCAAGAGCGAGACGTTGGTGGCGTAGATAGATTATCGGAGTGTGAATTGATGTAATATATATTATATGTATCCTTTATTATAAGAAAAATAAATATTAAACTTATAAATCAAATGCATTAAAAAATAAAGAATTATAATAAATAAATTATAGAAAAGAGTTTAAGAATATATATATATATCATATTATATTTTTAGTTTAAAATTAAAGATTTAATTAAACATATGGTTAATATATTTAAGAGATGATGACATAGAAAAATATTTATAATATAATATATATATTATAATATAATATAGATAGTAAAGATAACAATATACCTATATTATACTAAAAATATATAGACTATATATTAATAATACGAGAGATACGTATGTAGATAGATATATTATGTAGAAAGATATATAGAGATAGAGAATATTATTTCACAGAATGAGATATAGAGATATAGGGTAATAAATTAAAAGTTATAGGTTTTAATTGAGATTAGACGGTATAGATAGAATAGTATAAAATAAATATATAGATAGATAGTATCAAATAAGATAGCTCAATGAAAATATTATTAGTATATAAGAATAGATGATATTGAGTATAGATTCAGTAAGGACGATATATAATATTAAGACTTGAGATTTGTTGAAAGTAAAATGGGGAGCGGACAAGGAAACAGGGGACCAAATCCAGGGAGCGGGATTCTATGGTTTCTACCAGGGGAGAAGAATGTGAAAAAAACGTCAGAGTAAGTACGATTCAGATAAGTTATGAAATGTGGCGGGGGCTCCATTGTTAGAGGCGGGTTAGGCAAGTTGGAAAAAAAGGCACTGTTTGTGTTTCACTCTGCAAATGTGCGAATTTCCAAAAAAAAGTCCGCTCTCTTGAAATAATAAATTGTTACTCTTTTTTTTTTATTGAAAGTTTTATAGGCAAACTTATCAATTGGAAAAATTACATTATTTTTAATGTGAAGATGATGAAATATTCAATATAGCTGCTATCTAGTTTTTTCATCAGATGATGAAAAATAACATGATATGAAACTACTTATTATACCCCCCAAATATTTCATTAGTTTTTCAAACATTATTGTTGTATTTTTTTTAATAATAATATAAAAAAAAATTCAAATTAACTTCTAAAATAGGTCTGAAATTAACCGCTTAAGAAAAGACAGTTATGCTGGAGAGAATACAAATTTAGAAACCTTTCATTTAAGTCCTACGATTTTTTCCTTAGGTTATATTTTAAAAAAAAATAGTCTCATTCTTTTTTTCAAACTATATTTCAACATTTGAAAGTATTTGGTTAATCTTAAAATTGAGTATTTTTTTGAATAAATAATGTTTTGGATTTTTCAGCTTTTGAAATAAATAAAAATAATGTATGTAATTGTTGAGAAAATTTATGTGATAGAACAATTGAAGATCGGCATGCTATTTTCAAAAACGGCTTTTTACACAGAAAAGGAAGTTCAAGGTTGTGAATTATTAATAGTTTATGTGGTGCCTAAGATTGGACGTTTTTTGTTTAATTGAATGTTCGTAATTATTTGTTTTAATTATACCAAATATTTCGATTAGTTGGTGAAAATACCTGTAGTTATTTAATATAGAGTGAAAAAATTTTTTTAATTATATACGCGATAAAAAGAGTTACTGACCCTCTTTTTCTTAAAATTTTAACATTAACAAATGTAATGTTAGTAGACATAACTTGTTATAAAAGGGCCGAATAATTAGTTGCTTCTTACTTCTACATGTACGTAAATGAAGATTCTTCTGGGAAATCAGCAGATCTTTTGAAATTATTTAGACAGAATTAATTAGAAATTTCTACTTTAAAATTTTGTATGGATTATATAATAACGCTGCCAATTTGGTGTAGGATCCACATTCTTTACAAACGCATAATATTGAATAATTAAAAATTTACTTTTACTAGCTTTAATTTGTGTGATGTTTCATATAGGAAAGTGCAAAGAGATCTTCATTTCTAATAGAACTGACAAAAACAGATTGAATTTATTTTGTTTATCGCGATTTAATATGAGATCTCTAAATTGGTAACGTTTATTAGTGATCACGCGTTTGATAATTATAAATCAATCATTTCTAGATTTTTTTAAGATTTACCAAATTATTTTTTCGACCAATGATTAGAGATATTTCTTAGTGTAGCTTTATGAAAAAAACCTTTCGTTAAATTAATAAAAAGTATTAACTTCTTAAAATTAACGGTTCTCACACTTTATTAAATAGTTTATAATTACCGAGATGAATAGATATATCATGACTTAAAACGTGTACACTCTTGATTTTTCCTCATAGAAAGTTTTACAACATATTTTTGTATATTATATATTTCTGCTTTAATCTTAATAATTGAGTTCTTATAAGCGTGTGTTTGACAATTGTGCACAGTGAGAAATTTTGAAAATAAAATATGTGTGTGTGCATTGAAATGCTTATTTTCATAAAAGCAGTGAAAATTATGAATATTATCGAATTGTTTTGTGATGATATTAGAATATAGATTTCGAGTTTTATATAGAAAATTAACGATTCATTAATTTAAATTCTTTTAGACAATTTCCTACTTAAAATAACTCAACTACATATTTAAGTATGATGAAAAACTGTTTTTAATATTGGGAGGAAACTGGCTTTTTAAGAAACCTAAGCCATTGCCGCATTTTTTCTTCAATAGAATATACATTCAATTTCTCATGACGGCATCAGATCCCACTCAGTGAATCCTTATCACAGCGTAATATAAATATTACCATCATAACTTACAATATCTCATATGTATGTGAATAATATACTATGGAATTTAAATTTCATATAAAATAGTTGAAAGTATTTAACTTTAACGGATAAATCGTGACTTTTAAGGAGTGTCTTTAAATTATGTAATGCTGAAAATTTAAGACAAAAAAAGCGTAATTTTTGAAAGGTGATTAAAAAACTTCTTAGTGTATAAAACTGAGAAGTATATTCGACCAAGAGTGTGAACATATTATACATATGAAATGCGACCTCAATATTATACCACAAACAAAATAGTCTGAGAAAAAGTAAGATTTATTTTTCATTAATATAAAATAAGTGTACGGATGATCAGCGTCTACCATATTAAGAGGTTCTATATTAATTATTAGAAATTTCTCTTTTCTTAGACTATTTTGTTGTATTAAATATATCCGACAAATTTATCTCAAATGAGATATCGAGATTAATAAATCTTTTTTAATTCATAATGACTAGAATTTTAACTTATACCTAGAGATTTAAATAAAACATTTTCTTTAAATTTATTATGCACTATTTACACAATATATGAAATATAATTATACAAGTAATCGCTTTCTCTATCTCCTTTAACTTTAGAAATTATTTTGCTGATATATTTATTCTTAATAATTTTGAGTTTGTAATTTATACGCTGTTAAATATTATTTATAGAAAGATATATAGAAGCGTAAAAATAGTATATTTTGATGATAGTGTGACAATGGAAATATATCTATATATTTCTACCAAAAAGCAGAAATAATCTGAGTGTTGGAGATTTTTATGTGGACTTGCCGAAAAATACTGTAGGTTGTTAATATTGAGTAAAAAAAATGTAATTTTCTAAACTTACGCTTTTTCTTAATTTTCACATTTTTTGATATCACTGTCATTGTCATTATATATTTGTTTTTATTAAGTCGTCTTCCTCTCCTTATAATAAAGTTGTGAAAGATTCTCTTAGTTTTTTAATAAAACTAAAATATTTCAACAATTACTTTCATAAATCGGTGACAGACGTCATAATGCTTAATATACTCTTTCACACGGCTATCCTATTCTATCAATGTCAAAACAAATTTTGGTTGATATAAATTTTATGTTTAACAACTATTAATTCAAGCAATCCAAACTCAATTTCAGCTAACTCATGTTTCCTTCCTTTTTCTTTTTCGTAAAGTTCTAAGTTCAAAAGCTAAACTAAATCTGAAATTCTAAAATAATTCCAACTGTCAAAGCTGTCAAATAACAATGAAGTCGAAAATAAATCCAAGTGTCAAAATGCTTGAAGTGAACTAAATGTAAAGTCCAAATAAATCGAACTGTCAAACTATTGATATTAACTAAATACAAAGTCCGATTAAATCAAATTACTGTCAAAACAACCTGAAGGTCAGCCTAAAAATAAATAAAAAGGCCAAAAATAATTGATAGCTATTCAAAATCTCTAAGTGGCAACCAAATATAACTTTCAAAATATAAATTGACTGAGTCAAATAGTTCAAAATGTCTAATACTCTCAATGTAAATCTCGCTACGTTCAAATAAATTCAAAAGATGTATACTAAGTTAAATCAATCCAAATCTGAAGTCTAGACAAGTGATAGAAGTGACACTAGTGGTTGAATCCTGTCATCAGCATCTAAGTCTAAAGCTGAATTAAACATTGATAAAAATATGCCTAAATCTTGAAATAAAAAATACATAATCGATAGAACCAAGACTGCACATCGACATTGAGTGAGGAATTACTTTACTCATGTAATACATCAGCTAGTCTGAGGATTAAGTTGATATTCGTGTATGATAACACACTGTGCACGACAGTAATTTCACAAAGAGTAACCTCATCAATGTAAATTAACTTTTTCTGCTATCTATGAACTTTAAACAACCTTGCAAATTCAAATACGAAAGTTTGACTAAAATAAAAATAATCCGTTTCAATGTTTATTCGTTATTACACTCTCAAACTTCAATTTAAAAAGCTTCCGTAAAAATTAAATCTAATAACTGTTATACAACGATTATTCAATCAGCAATCTATAAAAGAAGGACATACCTATCACTCTGACGGAGAGATACCAAATATTCTAATATTTCGGTAAAACAAATCAACTAGCTTTCAAAAATAAGTTATATTCAAATCTATTTCAAAATATAAGCTCTTCTCAGTGAGGTTGCCAAATTAGATTATGTAAAAATTATAAGCCTTCAAAAATAAGGGATATTTTACATGCACTGAAATCAAAAAGGTTTTCTTAGACTCAATTACATTTTATAGAAGGATCAGAGTTGGCTAGGCTCACAAAGCTCATTTTCCTAAACATGTTATTTAGAGCAATTGGCTGGATTTTATTCAAGTAAAGTATTTGACCAATCTAAACGATCAGTTAAAAGAATTTAAGGCAAAAAATATCCCATATTCCATATAGTTATTATTAAATTACTAATCAAACTTTTATCAAAATAAGAGAAATGAACTCAGAACCTACCAGACCACCGTTAAGTACTTTTCATAAGACACCCGGCTCTTCTGATACTAAACAGAACCTCTTAACTAAAATCTTCAAAAAAAAGATGTGTCACAGAATAAATGAAAATTTCATGAAAGAAATATTGAAATCAAAGTTATACATCAAAGTAAATGGAAAGCATTTGATTACACATTCTCTTGGCTTCAACGATATCAAAGTAAATGGCAGAAGCATTTGACAATATTGCTATCATACAGTTCAGTATGAGGCTATAAGCTCCAATTTAACTGTTGTCACTCGAGTTGCTGTTGCAAAATTAATGCTCGTAATGTTATAGGCTAATTAGCGCCTTTTATTAAATAACATAGACAAGAGATTCTAAGACGCTAAGCAGGATAAAAACTTCTTATTGGCTATGGCAACAGCATTTGACATATTATATACACAGTTCAAGTAGCAAACTAATTCACGATATATTCAGAAAATATTCAAAACAAGCTTACCTTGAGAGAGCGCGCCGTAGTGTTTTGTTCAAAGTCAATATGTTATAATTAATTTTTTCTCCTATTCCTGATAGCGCACTTAAAATTTTATTTACCAAATACTAAAGTATAACATGAAGAATATAAAACCAAATAGCAAAGTTTTCAAAATTTCCTAAATATGAACACGAATGCTTTGCACGCATCCAACAATCCTAAGCAGTATAAAGAGCATTTGTCAAAAGAAAGTTATTTATATAAAAAGCAAACTAACAAACGAGAGCAAATACAGGAGCTAACACAAGCGTGATCTTATCGCTAATGAAGATCCGTCGTGAGTATCAAGTCAATCCTCAAATTATAAAGGTCGCATCATTGACTCCACGATATTGGAGATTATTCAATGCCTGTGACGTCATATTCTGACGACGTTATGCCTAGATTTCTTGATTGCAGTATTTCAGGGGTGTATTTTTTATTTCTCTTGACGTTTCTCAACTTCAATGAATTATCGAACAAAATAATGTAAAAGGAATCACATTATATTACATTTTATTTGAAGGAACTATTTTTATTAATTCCAATGTCCTTTCTTAGCAATTAAAAGCAATTTCATTTTTCATACTTGATTCATTCTTACATTTAGCTACACATTCATTTTCGCGCGTGTGGCCACACTCAAATACACACACACACACAAACACACACACCCACACACATAAATTAATTAAATTTTTTATATTTCTTTATTCTATTTCTTTATTTAACAAGTAATTATCGGCCTTCTTATAGGAATACTGATTTCCCTATCTTTAGATTTCTTTGTAATTACTTTTATTATTTACCAAACCCATATTGTTATTTCTATTTTCCCACACACAAACTAATCAAAAAATTATGTATACATAAAGGTCTTTTCTTTAGGTATCTATCACATAACTACTTTTAACTGAAGATCATCCACCTTTTCACTTTGAAGTACACAACTTGAAGCACCTGAAGCTATTGGAGGATGACCTTGAAGCAAATGAACTCTGACCTTTCTCTCCTCTCTAATTGATGAATAGGTAAAATAGTTGATTTCAGTGCTGGCCCCTATTATACCTTCCCATCAAAGCTCACAGTAGGGTATCCAGGCTGGCTTCTAAAAGATATTTCTTAGGTTTTCATCCATGAATGCTCATTCCAGGGTTATGTACAAAAATGCCTCACTCTTCTTAGTTGTATATTTTTGGATTTACAGCTAATGCTCGTACTCGTCTATCTCCTGTGTCATGGTTGAACATATCTTCTTTCTGAACAATACAGATACTGAAAAGAAACTAAAAACATTATGTGCAAGTAAAAATAATCTTTTCCTTAACTCGTTTGGCTAAGGCGCAAAAAAAAAAAATCTCAAACATCAGCTATTGCTAGGTGTTAATGCAATTTCACAATATCTGCCTCTTGCCAATGCAAAGTTCTTATTCGTGTCTCAGTCTATCTACGATAGGACTTTCCTTTCTTTTTCTTCCCTCTTTTTCTAAACTTTTCGGCTGGGTTGACCCAGACACCTGCAGTGATCTTTTCTGCTTTAGTTCTCACACTATCAACCTATTACTAGTTTCCAATAGTTGCCATTTCTTCGACCTTCTCGCACTTGTACAGCTACTGATCTTCTACTTTCTTCTGTATGATGGTATCTTGGTTTCTTCGGCGTTTTCATAAATCTGCTAATCAGAACAAACTTAATTACTTTATTTCTTCTGAGCGTTTATAACTATTTGGTGTTTCTAACTGCTTCAAGAGCTCTAACTGCTTGCAGTCCCTATGACTATTATCTGCATTACGTTTAACCCTTAAACTCTTCACAATCCTTCATAATGTGGGATCCTCCACAATACGAAACAAGAATATTTCTCTTTCCTGTTCCAACCAATGAGCTTGGCACGGCTTAATCTTATTAATGTAGTTACTCTTCGATTTTGCTCATTTTCACCCTACAAAGCGCGTTGATTTTATGACATTGTTCCCCACACCAAAGAAGCAGCAGCCCCATTTTCAATGCAAACACTGCTTCCTCCAAGATGTCCTTTTTTCCAACAAACCTGACATATCATTTCTTTCTCAATGATATGTATGCCAGACTCACAATTCTAATTTGGTGATACCTTCTTGCCGCCACTAAAGCAGCAACTTGTTAATTATTCTGAAACAATCTTGTACTACGTGGCCTGTTTTGCCACAAAAATCGCAGCTAACTTTCCTTTCCTGATTCAAATCTCCCTGTATATTCTCCATTTTGTCGTATAAATTATATGTAAGGCCCTAACCTACCCCCCCTCCAAAAGATTACACCAAGGGCTGTAGGTGGACCAAGTGCAAAAAGTCAAAATAAACCGTACCGGAACAAAAATAACCAGGTACGAAGTACCATAACACGGCACCAGAAAATTTTATGTTTGTGGTAGTGCAGCAAAGAGGTATACCCGCACCACCTATATCTAACTAGCAAATATATCGTATAGTGATACGAATACTAAATCTTATACAAAAAGCTGAACATTGCGTTGTGTCAAATCCAAAAATCGTTAAGTATCCACTTATGATAATCAAATCCAAAAAGGTTAAGTACCCACGTATGATTTACAAGTTTAGTATTAATATTAATTAAACTCAAATCCGAATTCTCAACTAAATTCGAAGACAATTCCAAAACTAGGCTCTATCAACTGTCTTGGAAAATTTATTTAATTCCTATAAAAATTCAAATCAAATTAAAAGTTCAATAAAATAAAAACGATTTTTACGATTTATTTTATTTACACTCAATCAGTAATGCAATGTTAAAATCTTATTTGAGTAACTGGTATTTCAAATAAATACTAAAATAGTAAAAACAACAATGTACAAAAGCTTTCCTTCCGTGTAATTAATTCTTGCTGGACTCGTACTTCAAAGTTGATTAACAACATAAATCTGAATCGTAAATTATAAACCGGATCAGACTCAAGTATAACAATGATCAGTTGTTACTATGCAAGATTACCTTCAAAATGATCAATCACTAAATAACTCCAAGTCTAAAAGACAGATCCAAACAAATCAAATTGAAAACTAATAACTATAAAAGCAAAGTAAAATCAAAAATATCGATCTCAAATCAAACTAAGTCCCTATCCAATCAAGGTCAAAATAAATCTAAGCTGAAACTATCGATGTCAATTTAAATCTAAAGTCCAATCTATCAATGTCAAAACAAATCCAGGTTAGGATAAATGTAAGGTTTAACAACTATTAATTCCAAAATCTAAAGTCAATTACAATAAATCTGAGACTAAAAAGTTACCTATTCCGAAAAGTTCTAAGTTCAAAAGCTAAACTAAATCTGAAATTCTAAAATAATTCGAAAAGTAAATCCAAGTGTCAAAATGCCTGAAGTGAACTAAATGTAAAGTCCAAATAATTCTAACGGTCAAAATGCTTACTGTTAATTAAATATAGAATCCAAATAAATCGAACTGTCAAACTATTGATGTTAACTAAATATGAAGTCCAACTAAATCCAACTGTCAAAACACCTGAGGTCAACTAAATATAAAGTCCAAATAAATTGAACTATCAAAAATCTCAAGTGCAACCAAATATAATTTCAAAATAAATCGGACTGTCAAAAATGTTAAATGTAACTAAGTCCAGTCCAATGTTTAACTGTAACTAAGTATAATCCAATCGGAAGCCTAACAATACTCAATGACAACTAGGGTCAAATCTTGTCATCCGTTTCCAAGTCCAGAGTTAAACTCAAATACTGTAAAATTAAATAAATCCGAAACAAATACAAGTCGATATTCAATACGGTATCTCAACATTGATGTATACTTTTCTATGTAATCATCTATTGGATTAGTTGAACTGTATCATAACAACTCACGTAATTTCCAAAAAGTAACCTCATTAGAATTAATAACTTTCTGCTATACTTTAAACAACCTTCAAATTCAAATAAAAGTTTACTAAAATAAAATAAAAACTTTTAATGTTTATTTATTATATACACTCTTCAAACTTCAATTAAAATGCTCTAATTAATCTATAACTTTATACAACTTTATTCAATCAGCAATTTATAAACAATTAATCTTGCTCAGATCAAACAAATATCTAATAATTCGTAAAACAAAATCAAGCTTCAAAAATAAGTTATATTCAAATCTATTTTTCAAAAATATTAAGCTCTCAAAAATAAGCTTTATTCAGATTATTAAAAATATTAAGCCTTCAAAAATAAGCTATATTCAGACTGCTTCAAAAATATTAAGCCCTTAAAATAAGCTATGTTCCACGTTGTTACAAAGTCCTAAGTTTTCAAAACAAGCTATGTTCTAAATGTTTTCAAAATACTAAACTTTCAAAATAAACTATATCGATTTCTTTCAATTCTAATGCAAACTCAAATATTATACACAATCGATATTTCAAGTTTTAATACTAACAAAACTTTTATCAAAAATAATATATACAGAACCTACCAACCACCGTTAAGTAACTTTTTCATAAGCACGGCTGTTGATAACTAAACAAACTCTTAACTAAAATCTATCAAATAAACATTCTGAATCAAAATCAATACGTATAATTCACTGACAAACCTAGCAAGTTAAACTATAAAATAAATTAAGTTATCAATTTGATTACACACTTTGCTTCAAAATATCAAATTAATATGCAAACTCTAAAAGGTTCCTAACATATATGAATATAGGCCAATGCTCATTTAATGCTGTTCTCGTAGTTGCTGTCCAAATTATTCTCGTAAGTTATAGGCTAATGCTCTTTTATTAAATAATATAACAGAGATCTAAGACGCTAAGGCATATAAATTTCTTGGCTATGGCACAATAATCTCCTAATTTATATATGGTCAAGCCATATATAATGATAACTGATCAAAAATATTTAACCAACTCATATTACCTGAAGTATTTCGTTCCAAAGTTGATATCTTATAATAAATTCCCCTATTCTAAGCTAAGTTTTTATTTACAATTTAAATATAAAAATGAAAATATAAACAAATAAACAAAGTTTTTCAAAAATTCCTAAACGTGAACACGAATGCTTTGCACGCATCCAACAACCTATCAGTTCAAGGGTTTGTCAACAAGTTTTCAAAGCTAACTATCAAATTCAAAGCTAAACACAAAGCTGATCTTATCGCTATAAATTCTAAATATCGAGTCACAAGCTAAACATAATACAAAGGTCTGAGTATCAAGTTCATTCCTTCCGCTCCCGGCTCTGACTAACTTAACGATATTTGAAATTATTTTGTCCTGTGACGTCAGTGATGAGACGGTTGGAGCGCAAAGATGTCTTGTCAATATTTTCGAGGGTGTATTTTTAATTTCTCTTGTCGAAAAATTACATTTTATAAGAAGATATACAGAAGAAGTCGTCACATAATATACCATATTCTAGATTTTCCTACATATTTTTAATATTTTTTGCTCAGAAAAATTGTAGCTAATTGACATTTTATCGGCGGTCAATTTCTCATTTTTTACATACCCTGAATCATTATTTATTTAGCTACTTTTAATTCATTTTCCGCCGCATGGTAGGCCACACCAAAAATACAGACACCATCACACACAAGCTGATGATCGTGAGACGAGCTCCGAATCATAAATTCTAAACACACATATATATAGTATATATTTAATTTATCTTTATCTACTTGTCTTTATGTTACAAATGATATTATGCCCCTATTAAATTACACAAAACCCATAAACATTTATCACTTAATTACTTATAATATTATTTACAAACCATTTTTATTTCTACGCAATTTGATTGGTTGAGAGATTTTTATTACTGATTTCACGTAAACAAGAAATAATGCTTATTTCTATTATAAATTTCAATGCATTAGCTATTTTTACAATAATTATTACCTTATATATTAACAATATTTAACATATAATCAGAGTCAGCATGTGGTTAATTTACCCACACGACTGACTCATTGGTTCCCTCATGAATGTGCAATACTTCCATGTTTTACCGTGGTAAGGCCTAACCTGTGATGATCGGCTCTAGTCCTGGCCCCCTATTGATACCATGCTGTCGGATGGTCAAAGAAGACAGTATCGGAACTATTGGCTAGATCTCTCTCCCATTGTGGCTATGTGCAGCATACTGCCCCCATCTGATCAGAAAGAATCAACCCACTGTCATCTTAATTAGATAGAGGACCATAAAATCCAACTCTCCCCTGGACCTTTAATAGAATCACTGAGTCATCCTTATCCCATGTCATTGAAGAACTTACCTGAAAACCCACAAAGCTAAAATTATTCTTATGACTCCTCTGTTCTCCAGAATTTACTGCTCAAGAACCGGCCAAATATAATGTCCAAATATGCAAAGATGGCAAAATTTTGTAACTAGTTAAAGAACAGGCAGTATGGCAGAAACAACCAGACGACTGCTATATATCTATGCCACTTATCTGCCATAGTAAAGTTAACCTGGTAATATGTGTGACATAAATCAGAAGTAGGGATTCACAGTACCACCATGTGAAACTTAATCAATAAATGTACAAGCCATATTTTATGGTTAAATAATGGACACTGTGAAGAGTTTACGATGATTTATAAAAAAATTTCTAATAGTGCTAAAGCTTATATATATATTCTAATCCCAGTATACTCTTGTGATAAGTGGATATATAAGGTGAATCTTTGTCATGTAACATGTTGATTACCTTTTAGGTATAGTCATTTTGTTAAAGATCTATATGATTATTCGCTTCTACTGACTTGTGAATTTATCACATTATCTATCTCATAATCATAAACTAAAATAAGTACTGCAATCTAGTAGTTGGCTGGATGTTCAGGTGTGATCTCCAAGTACAACTTGAAACTTCATTGCGCGTCGCCAAAGTCACCACGTGCAAGCAAATGGTATTCACAATACACATGTTGTTTATGTAAAATAATTTGTGCATATATTTGAATGTGAATACTTCGTAATAATTTACCGTAATTATATGGCGTAAACGCATTAATTTGTAAAGTGTTACGGGTTGGCAAATTGCCCGCAAAAAATTACCCATGTCATTTTATTCATCGGTGTTATTATTTCTAACGTGAGCCCATGTAGGAAGTTAGAAACAAATAATCGCTAGCGCACGCTTACGCTATTTAAATGCTTCTGTAAATAATTTAAAATCACGAATAAAATGATTCTGAAACGGAAATTATCTTTCAGTTATGCCCATTGACATTAAAATACAGAAGAAATACATAGAAAAATAAAGTTTAAGTGAAAGACAAATCTTATACTTTTTCTTGAAAGGTGCTTATGACTCTAGACCGAGTTGTGTTTCCAACCTTTTTTCTTCGTGTATTTACGACTTCCTTATTCAGATATACAATTAGCTCCGAGAGCATCAACACTTTGCGTAATACTACATCACCTGCGAGAATTAATACACAGAGCATGCACATCATGCACCCACTTCGAAGTTAAGAGTAATATTAAACTGAGAATCCATTATACTCTAGAGTATAAAGTGATATAAGTAATCTATAATTGTCACTCACTAAATATTATAATAAAAATATAATTTATTTGATATTAAAAAGGTATTAAATGTAATTTTATTCAAATTTAATTTATTATTATCACTTAATGACATTTAATATATTATATTAATGATTTATATTAAATATTTATGACTAATTATATTAAGTAAGTTATAATATCAAATTTAGTGAAAGTTTGCTAGAATATATCTATGTTGAAATCTATTTAAATAAATAAAGTTATGTAATTTCGTATATTTATAAGTCTTTTATTAAATGTATAAAGGTCCATTATTATACTTTCTTGATTAAACTATTCCGCATGTTATATGAGATCAATATTAAAGGTAAGGGTTTGACTTTCCTGAAAAGAGTTTTCCGTCCTCGGTAATATAATCCTCAATCCCATATATAAAATAATTAGTATCGGTTTCCAGGGAAGAAATAGAAGTTTTCGAACAAAAAATCATAATAAAATTGGAAATTTTATAATAATATATATATATATATAAAAAAATATTACATTTTTTTACTGTTGGACATTATTTTATTCCCATAGATTATTATTAAAATAGTTTATAGCATTCGTTAGGCAAATAACACTGCTTATCGTCAGTTTATAATACTACTTATCGATGGCCAACTTTTCTGGTATTGAAGCACTATTGATTTTAGATGTTATAATGTATTAATTATGTTGATTCTTATCTCAATAAAAGATTTTACTAGTCCTCTAGTTATATAATGAGTATGGTAGAATTTCTATATACCATATCTGTAGTTTGCATATTTTGAGCTCTGACTATATATCTAATATGTAGGAACCAATTATCTCACTAAAATATTGAAATGAATCTAGGATAAGCATAATGAAAGTAATTTTATTTCCTATGTCAAATTATTAGATTAAGAGTCAGCTTATGACATTTATTGCACAAAATGCTTAGTCAAATACCAAGGTGATTATAATGTTTATTTTGCTTGAGATTCACTCATAATATATATTTTAAGTGTAGTTGAATTTAAGCAACTGTACAAGGATTATGGTTGAGAATATAGTAAGAAAATACATTCATAAAGAAATGGATCACTTGACTGAATAATCATAAAATGAACATTTATCAAATATTGAGGTGTAAAGTTTCAAGGTTTCAGTTTCACTAATAAGATCTTTAAATCTTGTAATAAATTAAAAAATGAAGAGTCTTCCTACGAGAGTGTTATCCTAAAAATTGTTGAAAAGCTAAAGCAAGCAAACAGTAAAGTTATTTCTGTATCCAAAATTAATACCTTATCATTATCCTTATAATATGTATGTTTTATAGAGTTCAATAACTTGTAGACAACATGTCTGTGAAAACATGCAGGAATAAATCCTTATATCAATTCTCGAGTGAGTGAGAGGTCTGCATCTTTTGGTAAAATGGATCATTTTCTGATCAAAAAGGTTATAATTTTCTCTATTCAAATTGCTAAATAAGATTATAATACTTATTTTCCCTGCCAATTTTGATATTGATTTCATTTAGTTTGGTGAGAAATAATGCTGAAAGATATGTTAAGAAACATATGAGATCACGAGGGAAAAAGAAGCTGATATTTCATCCTGAGGTATCCAAAGAAAATAAACTGAAGAAAGGCCCTAAATTAGCTTCTGTGTTCTTGTGCCCATTCACTGGGTAGACCCTCCGGCCTCTATTTGTGACACCGTTGGCAACTCCCCTTGAACAGGTCAAAATATTTGTACGCAAAAACCCCAATAAAGAGGAAGGGGGTTTATCATCTAAACGCTGCAATATCTGGGTGCTTTGACAGCGTACCCCAGAATTGATAGGACAAGCAACTGGGGTCCCATGTGACTTACTGTTGGTGGGGGTGTCCTAATCTTGTTCTTTTTTAAATGAAATACGGGTTGAGTTAAATTCAAAGACAATAATTATTGAAAAATGAATTTATTATCCTTTTAATATCAGATTAAAAATGATTTGGCTAAATGTTGACGCTGATGTATGATACTAGAAGGGAAACGGCACTGGGGCACAAAATAAATAATATAAAATACACTCTACCAGGAATGGCTTTCACCCTTCTTTCTGCAGGTCTTTAAACACTTTCTCCTCTTTTAATTCCTAAAAGATTGAATTTTAACGCTAGTTAGAGAGTTTTTTTCACTTGTACCCAGTCAGTTTATATATACGAAAAGAGTTCGGATATAATTTTGATATCAGATCACTAGAATTCGGTGGAGAAAGAGGAAATACATATAGATTGTTAAAATATTAATGTATTATTATTTTTAACTCAAAGAAAATCAAATATTTTTCAAAAATGTTCTTTTCAAAATTAAATTTGAAATTTTGAATAAATACAGTTTACAAAAGATTATAAAACCAGTAGCTGTCGAGTTCAATACATCCAAGGGTAGTAGTATATATATTTATTAATACGGATGGACACCTATATATATCAAAAATGAGAGAGATAAGTATACTAAAGATATCGTCTTCTCAAAATTAATTTAATTTGAGGAAGATAAGGGGTTAATGGGTGGATAGTATTATTATTTAATGGTGGGTCCATCTAAGATGATCGCACAATAATATAAGAATAAGCTAATATAGTTAAATAAATCAGTTCTCTTAAGAGGATGCCCATGTGGGATTCTTTTTTACGTGTGTAATCCTTTATATCGTCTTGACATTTATATCAATGTACAATAAATTAAATAATACATTGTTAAAGGACTTTTAAATATTTAGATTTAAAACTATATATTTTATAAAAAAGTTAATTTTTCGTCGAGAACATCAGCGAGGACCATATTCTTTCAGGGCGAGGGAGGGAGATGTATAACGTTCTATATTGAATCTTCAGCATTCAAGCTGAGTTTCAGCTGTGGTCACCTATCTTATTTTCTTGTTTGAGTTGTGGACATATACTGATTTGATGTTGATGTCAGATGAATTCCTTGTGATAATAATCTACCTACACTTCACGGGGATGGCTCTTATTGGCTTAACGTTTTGTGTTTACTATTTATTCACATAAAATAGCAAGAGAAGGATTACTATATTATTTCTCTATTAAATAGAGAGTTATATTGCGTGCGATTTCCGTTTCCTCACCCTCAAATTGACTCTAGGATTTAAGTATCAATATTTTGTTGAAAAATCTGCGTAATTTATATGTCTTCGCTATTATTGCTTAGATCCTATCCTGGATCCTTGGTCAGGTCACTGTACTGAATATTGAATCCACTTTTTCTTCTATCTCCAATACTTTTCGTCCAACATATATATTTATATAGTTATTGCGACGAAGTAGTTGTAGGGGATGTGCCATTATTGTGATCATATACCTTTGGGGTTTAGAATTTACTACTTTCTCCTGGAAGAAAAAATAGAGAAGAGATATAACGCCACCAACATGTGTTCAGTATTCTTGCATTATTAGTAAATAAGATGAATAATAATTTATTTATTGATAAAATGAAGTAAAAATAAAATTTAATAATACATGTAAATATAGGCTATTTAGTAATTAAATCCATCAGTTCCTCTGATTTAGATTAAGCGATATAACTGTAAGGTACATAAAAACTAGGGAGGAATATGGTAAAAAAAGGAGGTAGTTGCTATTTTTTCGGGTAAAGGTGAGAAATGTCAAAACAAAATCGAGATTTAGACAAAATAAGACTACAGTTTCATTTTTGCTTTATTATGTATATAATATGACTTATTTATTGAGTATATAATGACCACAAATCTAACAGTAAAAACAAGTATACTTATAGTATTGATTAGATAAGTTATTGTATGGGACAGTTTTTTGTAAGTACTCACTATAGTTTACTTGGTAGCTAATGAGAAGAGTAGGAGAGCAATACGAAAGGTAATCACTAGTGAGATATAGAGAGCATGACAGAATTACAGCTTGATATTTATTGAGTTGTTATTGGGAATATGATTAGAATAGACTACATATATGTATATCTATAGTTTGGGTATACGAAATGTATTAGTGTTATTTCTCTTTATGAAGATAATTAGTAAATTATGCAGTAAATTTATGTATATTTATATATACTATAAGTTCATCAAGGATACACATTAGTATTGAATTTATAAGCAAGTGATATAATCTGAAAAGGTATAAATATAGGGGATTAAGTAGATATGTGGTATGTATTAGTAATAGTGATATAACATTATACCTATTAGATTCTAGTATAGCTGAATCTGACTAAGGATTAATAAGTATACTATAGTAAGTTATAATTGAATATAGTATTAGTAAGGTAGCTATCGAGTTTATTTAGGATACTAATACTCTGTGTAAGCTACTCCGAGCCCCTCATTTTTTGAGTGAGACCTTGAGTGTCCGTTATGATATTATTTGGTTACCATTTATTAGATTCGTGTGGGTTATAAGATTTATTATTTTTACAGCCATTTACGATATACCTTTAGTACACTCTTTATTATATATTAATTTATACTATAATTTTAATAAATAATTGCCCAATTTTGAGTAAATCGAAGCTGTCATCTTATACCTACAGAGTATCCAATTTTTCTGAGGGACTTTAGTATATATGCCTGCAACTCATCCATTTGGGTACAATACCTGAATTTTTTTATACAATTGATGAAAACTTATATATGTTCTTATTTTTTTTTTTTATTTTTATGTTTTATTTTTTTTATTTTTTTTTTTTTTTTTTTTTTTTTTTTTTTTTATATTTGAACTAATGTTAGTTAATTTATTTTGTTGTTTAATTCTATATAATTTATTTAATTTATGAGAAGCTCACTCTAATTATTTTTTTATATCTATTTTATTATGAGAAATACCTCTTTTTTTTTTATTTTATTTTTTTTTTACAAAATAAATGACTAAAACATGCCAAAGAGTCATTAATACGTGAATTATACAAAAATTGGTAGAAGGCAGTAAAGAATATTATACGCGTTTTTTAATTCTTCAGTTCGAGTAATGATAATTTATTCAATCGTTATACGCGTTCGTGTATATATATTATATTTCCACGAGGATTGAACGAAATTTCATCCTCGTCAATTGGTAGTAGCTCCGTCACATAACGTTTTACTGTTATTGAGACCGAAACAAATTCCGCGGAGTCTCCTGATCGCTAATCGTAACAAAATGAATTATCCAGACTGCTATTTAATAACATATATATATTTAATATCACAAAGAACCTACGGTAGCGGGGTTCCAGCCCATATAGTAGGGGGAGGGGGTATAATGAATATACCCGCTGTATCTTTCGATCGTATATAATAACCGTCGTCTCGCGAGACCGTACGAGGCCGCTAAATTATTTTTTTTTCTTCTATTACTTTGATTTACCAAAATTTTTGATTGTTCAAATTTAAAATATATTAAATTTATACCTATATTTATAGTAAAAAAAAAAAAACAGTTTGTTCATATTTTTTAATATATCATATTTCATTAATATACCTTAAATATATTTATAATATTTTATATTATATACTTCTTATAGTACTGTTGGCTTATTTTCAAGTTTTACTCATATATACTCATTTGTAGATTTAAGCCTATTTACATATTTTTTCTAATTGATAGAATCTTGCTTAACTTTGGTTGAAAAAACATTTTCTACTGCAAACTAAAGATTATAGAGGTAAATGCACAATGTTCCATGCACTTCTACTCATATATTTATAATTTATATTTAAAAACATATTTAATTAACATTAATTTTTCATTTAAAATACTTTTTATAATAATACTTATTTTATTTTTAGATAAATTTTTTAACAAATTGTTAAATGATAAGAAAAAAAATTAAATCAGAGTGTCATGACTATATATAGTCATTTAATTTATCTTACGACAATTACTGATAATATATACGAAATATTTTAATTATATTAAAAACTCAACTTTACTAATTAAGTAAATGTAATCCGTAAAAGTACAAGTAAAAACATTAGTTATCAAGTGGAAATGTGTTTATCACGTAAAGCTGAGATTTAGATTTTAGTGACCTTTGTTATTATACTTAGCTTTTTAGCATCTAGCTATTATTTACATTTAATTCTTTAACAAAATTCTTATTATTAATCATTATGTTTAACTTTGCTTTAACTTTTATGCTTTACTGCCTGCTTTAACTCATGTTTTTACTGCTTAAAACTTTATGAATAAGAATAATAGCTTCTTTTATAGTTAATTGTTTTATCCACTGTCGTTTAACGTTTCTGCTTTACAAACTGCTTTAAACACTCATGTTTTTGCTGTTATCGCTTCTTAAACTCACGATGTTTTTATTTTAATAAATAATATAATATACAAATATTTATATTAAGAAAAATTAATAATCGGCTTTTAGCTCTATATTTATTAACATTACACCTACGTATTACTTATAATAATGCAAGTGATAAATTCAGTAAATTCCAATATAGATTGGATGTTACCTCAGAGGGGATTAGATGTAGGGTTATGAGCTGGTTTATACTGCTATTATCATGGTTTACTGCTTATGTAACTTTGTCTGCTTACGCTTTTACTTATGTTTACTGGCTTTTAAGACTCTGCTATTTACTGGCTTTAACTCATGGTTTTAGCTGCTTTAACTCACATGTATTTATCAGCTGTTAACTCATGATATTTATTAAAACATTAGCAATACCTTAACCAGCAGTAAAAATCAGTAAATCAATTAGAGATGCTACATAGCACCAAATGTATGCTTTTGTTGTAACTGCTTTACTGCTGTAACTCATGTTTACTGCTTTCAGGAAATGTTAAACTCATGGATTTTTAAAATTACAGCCTTCCTGAGTTTTCACACAGGGTCCTATAATATATATACTTATATTATTCTTAGTGCCATTAACTATCATGCCTATTATTATAACACACATCACAGCACACACACGTATTACGGATCTAGCTTTGTCCGCTCGAATGTACGGTTTGGACAACTGCATAAAAGAACGAGCAAGAAACTTCGTGAGCGGAGTTCAGGTGTTACAACTATTAGGCTGCACTTAGTTAAAACAATGCACGGCTAAGCACCACACACACACAACAGAAAAGATCAGCCAAAGAAATCACGATTCTCTCCACCACAGATATGACTTAAATTGAAAGTGCTACAAGCAACAACACACACACATTGGCTTAGCACATGGGGTGAGACATACACACACATCCGACATTGACTTTTTTACAAGTCAATAATTTTCGGCTTAAATATTATGTAATTCGATAAACAAAATAATAAGTCAATAAATTGACAAATATTGAATATTTTAAACAATATTTGACACAAGGATTAATAAATAGAAAATAAATGGCAACCCGAGAAAAATAAACACATGAGTAATTAGGTTCTGGAAAGAGTAATACATAATATCTTAATCAAACTTTTGATTGTTGTGAGAATTATTAGAGTATTCAGAATTTTAACTAGCATTGTGAATTGATTTATACTATTTTGTATTCCAGATTAAACATTGAAATTAACTACCACATGGAATAGAGGCGAGTTGCCATCATATCCCTTGTGCTACAGTGCGTGGCACTACCTAGAAACATAGATTGCCAGTTCCATTATTTAGATAGGTTCACTGGCCAGGTTAAAAAATCCTTTATACCGTTGTAAAGATGAACTAAAAAGCAATGACACATTTCCCCATAGTTTATAATTCGATTAAGCTATGTGTTCATATGCGATTTGAACTCCCGTCAATTTTTTCATATCATATGGAACCTACAGCTGATGGCTCGCGGTAAGGGTTTTCGCTATTATAATTTATACAGTGTGTAATGGTAATACAGACTGAGTCCATACTAGATTATGGGAATATCTTTGTGAAAGTGAAGATAATTCATTATATAAGTTCATATCATTATTACATTTGCGTAACGGCTAATTGCGTTACTGGTCTTGATATAATCCTTGATCGATATTGTATGATCGTTGATTGTCGCTCGATATTAAGACCAGATCCCATCACAGACTTCTTAGTATTTTTCGCACATCCCTTAATCATCTTATCGATAGATTATCTCGCCATAACCTGGTCGAAAATTAACTATGTGTTGCGTTGTTTTTTAGTGTTCAAGGTAACAGTTAATTCCTTTTGCTTTTAAAGATTTAAGGATAACTTGAGTCATTCTTCTTTATCCGAATGGCGTAAGATTTAGGGACCAGTGACTGACAGAACTATGCAAGCTATATCTCCTAGGCCCTATTTTCATCGTCAGCGTTTCCCTAAAATTTTCCAGTTATCAGGAATATATTGACCTTTACGGGGCTGTGAAACCAACCTGTCGATACAGTAAATACGCAGTTTGACCTTAGAGAATCATGCAGAGATTATATAATTCTACCCTCTGGCTATATAGCTGTGGGAATAATGGCTGCAGAGCAGAAATTTATGAAAGGGGAAGCTCTTATCTCAAGTCAGTTATGTAGTGACTTGAATGCCGCCTATGAAATGCATCTCTTCCATACAAAATGTTCTTGCTCAAAATTCAGCTTCTCATGGGTAATTAATTCCCGACCTGTTGCATACTCGTGCATACGATATCCTCAATCATTTGAATACGTTGAGCGCTACGTTTTTTCTGCCGCATAATGAAATCTGAGCGAGGATATGTTAGCTATATATCACGAAGGGCATTTTCCATGGTATTAGGTTTTTAATAGTTTGTTTGGAAATCAAGTGATTCACCCTCATGTCTTGAAATATCTCGTGCACACGTATTTGAAGAAAGAATTTCTTGCACAGACTTTATTATATATAACTGGTTTGTAAGTATACAAAAGATTTTTAAGCTTTTTGTAACTCTTTAAAATATAATTAAAAATAATAATATAGAATAGATCATTTATGATTATCATTATTAGAGCTGTTTTATGTGTTTTACATACGTACCAGATGCTATAGTTTGCTATTACTACATGTGTACGTAAACTGACGAACTCAAGTCACGCTGATCCTACTTAATGATATCATATGTTATAATAATAACTTTCTGTTTTACTTAAATAGCTTTATGCGCTTTTATCTTATATTAGTAGTATATGTATACTCGAGTTACCGAGCAAAAATTCTCTCAGTATAGTATATAGTTAGATATATCATAGTATATTAAATGATATAAATATAATTATGATTAAGTAATTATATGTATATATATAAGTAATAAGGAATTATTGTAATTTAAAGAAAATATATAATAGATAGATATAAGTATAAAAGTAACATGAATATTCCATTATATTAAGTCTCCTTTTTTGTCGTATTAAGTTTAAGTGTTAGAATGGCTGATAGCAAAAAAAAAAAGAAAGCAGGAGAATGT
>JABUQX010085938.1:35000-37500 GCA_015478945.1 Trachelipus rathkii | reverse complement strand
TACATATATATATATATATATATATATATATATGTTATATATATATATATATATATATATATATATATATATATATATATATATATATAGTTAGCAGTATATATATATATATATATATACATATATATTAATATTATACTATATTATATATATATTATTATTATTATTATTATTATTATTATTATTGCTTATTACATATATATATTATTATTATGTTATTATTAGTTATATATATTATTATTGGCTGAATTATTATATATTATTATTGTTATTATTATTATTATTATAATTACATATATTGTTATTACAGGTTAAAATTGTTATTTTGTTGTTTAGTTACAGTGGCATGCTATTATTATTATTATTGTTATTGTTGCTGATGCATATTGTTATTGTAGTTAGTATATTGCTTTCATTATTATTATTACATATTATTATTATTATATATTATTATTATACATATATATATACGTAAACATATATATTAAAGAAAGTTATAGGCATTTGAATAAATATAAACTATGCATACTTCTTTTTCCAAAGAGCATTATTGGTTATTATTATTATTATTTCATATTATTACATATTATTGTTGGCTATTATTATTATTATTATATTATATATATATATATGTTATTATTACATATATATATACATATACATATATATTATATTATATATTAAATATATATTATTATTATTATTATATTTAAATATATATTATTATTATTATATATATATATATTATTATATATATATTACATATTATTATTAATATTATTATATTATTATTATATATATATTATTATTATTATTACATATTACATATATATTATAACATATTTCCATATTACATATATATTATTTAATAAGAAAAATACGTTGCATACATATACATCATACATATACATATGCATATACATATATACATATATATATACGCCATATACATATATATATATATATTATTATTATTATTATTATTATTATTATTATTGTTATTACATATTTCATACATATTATTACATATTATATTATTATAGTTGTTGATATAAGAGCATATATATATTATTACATACATACATATTACATACATATATTATTATTATTATTATTATTATTATTATTATTAAGTTATTATTATTATTATAAATATTTTTATTATTATCTATATATATATTATTATTATTATTTTATTATTATTATTATTATATATATTATTACATATATATACATATACATATTATATTATTACATATATTATTACTATTACAGTACATACATATTACTATATTACACATATTACATACATTACTCCATATATATGTTATTACATACATGTTACACATATACATACAATACACATGTATATATTATTATACATATATATTATTAATATTATTATATATATTATATAGTATATATATATATATATATATATATTATTATTATATATATATATATATATATATATATTATATATATATATATATACATATTGCTATATTATTATTATTACATATATTATGTTATTATTATTATTATATATATATTATTATATTATTTATATATTATTATTATTATTATTATATATTGCCATATTATTATTATTATATTATTATATATTACATATTATATATATATTATTACATACATAATATTATTACATATATACATGCTATATTACATACATACATTACTACATACATACCGTGGGCAGCAGCAGCTGCATATTACACATACATACAGCATATATATATATATATATATATATTAAGGTTACATATATATATATATATATATATATATATATATATATATATATATATATATATATATATATATATATATATATATTATTATATTTATATATATATAGTATATATATATATTATAAAGATATTTATATATATATATATATACATATATATATATATATTATATATTGTTGTTATATTGGTTAAGGTTGCTATATACATATATATTGCTACATAAATCCTAATGACCCTAAATGGTATTGAACATTTACCCTTAAGTGTGTTACCTCTTGTCTACGATGAGCTAAAAGGAAGCCCACCACCTTCCTACCATTTTCCTACCACTTTCCTAAGTTTGCTTTCAGAGGAAGGTGGTGGAAATTTGCTTTTAGCTCATCGTGGTCAACAGATAACATTCTGGTTTACCATCTAAATGGTAAGTTTTAATTTGCTATGTAATTTATACAAATAATTTTTTTTTTTTTACAGAGAGATAAACACCATCACTCACGGGCAGAGCTCCCAATCAAGGGAGGAGGTGTACTGGTTAAACGTCCATGACGGACGAAGCCAAGCCCAAGCGGGGAGAATAGCTCACATTCTCCCACCCGACCAGTTGTGAACCTGAGACCCTTCACTTTGTTTGGCGAGTGCTCTTCCACTGAGCTACCGGGCGCTTTTATATAAATAAATATAAAATATATAAAAAGAAAATATATATATATATATATATATATATATAT
>JABUQX010085938.1:30000-32500 GCA_015478945.1 Trachelipus rathkii | reverse complement strand
TATATACATATACATATTATTATTAAAAAATATATATATTTATATTATATTAGCAATAGATATAACTTTAACAGAAAAAAACTATATATATGTACACACATATATATATATATATATATATATATATATATATATATATATATATATATATATATATATAATAAACTGTGTCGTAATATTTGAATTAGGACTGATAAGTCCTGATGGGTCACGTGAGGAACACGTGAAACGGAGTCTATTTTGGCGGTGATAGACTTATTTTTTTCAAAAAGTTACATGAATAACTTTTTTTATTTAGTCTCCATACTACATAAAAATGTCAAAAAAAGAGAAAAAAATAAGTCGTGTAATAATTAGATAACACCAACAAAACACCACTTCACCAAAAAACTAAAAATTGTGGAGCGAGTCTCCGACCCCATCTTCGCACGACAGCTGTAAAGGGCACTGATAAATATTTTGGTATTTTGAGAGATTCTCTCTATATAAATCGATACTTTTAGTATATTTTGAAAAATCGTAAAAATGATATATTTTAGCCAAAAATATGGAAAAATATGGGTCACCAACGACTCAGTCGTCTTCCTTTGATATCTTTTCTAGAAGATTTATGTGATAAAACTTTGTGACTTCCCCTACTCTTATTCTATAATTATCTTGTCCATATGGTTCCAAGACTTCATAAGGACCATCCCACCTCATTAGCATTTTATTATGAGATGTGGGTATAAGGACTAATACCAAATCTCCTGCCTTTAATTTTCTGTGTTTTGTCCTTCTGTCATAACATCTTTTCTGTTTTGTTTGTGCCTTAGAAAGATTTTCAAGTGCCAGTTTCAAAGTTTCGTTCAGGCGTTCTTATAGATCGAATACGTATCTGTACGTAGATCTAGCCTCCTCCGGATTAATATCACTTGTCCATATCTCGTGCAAGATCTGCATGAAACCCCTTACTCTCCAACCGTATAATAACTCAAAAGGGGAAAACCAAGTAGATTTTTGAGGCGCTTCCCTGTATGCGAATAAAAGGGGCTCTATAAATTTATGCCATTTTTTTACCTGTTCGAGGCACATACGTTTTAACATCATCTTCAGGGTGCCATTGAACTTCTTGGTGAGATCTTGAGTCATTGGATTGTATATGCTGGAATGAATTTTTCTGATATTAAACATATTGGCTACATCTTCATAAGTAGTGAAGTGAACTGTCGCTTATTGCCACAAATGATCTCTC
The DNA here is from genome assembly GCA_015478945.1 of Trachelipus rathkii. Lineage (NCBI taxonomy): Eukaryota > Metazoa > Arthropoda > Malacostraca > Isopoda > Trachelipodidae > Trachelipus > Trachelipus rathkii. The sequence continues at coordinate 31,266 of JABUQX010085938.1, read as the reverse complement.
TAGGCACTCCCAGACTCATAAAAATGCTCATAAGGCTTTCCGCTACCTTCTGCGTTGAGATGCTTTTGAGGGGTATCGCTTCAGGATAGCTAGTGGTCGTATCTACTTATGTCAAGACATGCTGGTGTCCTTCGGATGTTGGAGGTATAATGGGCCCGATTAAATCGATAACTACACGTTGTAATGGTACTTCAATAATTGGAGTTAAACAAAATAGTACTTTTGTTACTCTCCCTTCAGAACATGTACTCTGACATATGTCACATGAGTAACAATACTTTGTGACACCTTGGTAGATGTTCGGCCAATAGAATTGCTGTGTTATTTTACCCAATGTTTTCTTGACACCTTGGTGACCTTCGAAAATTTCATCATGAGCAACGCTCAATACTCTGTTTCTATATTCTTTCGGAACGACCAAAACATTTCTTTCTACTTGGTTTTCAACAATTCTTTTGAACACTAAATCTTTAATTAATAAATATTTGCCCTCATTTTTCTCAATTGATCGCCATATACTTTGTAAAGTAATATCTTTCTTCTGTTGATCTTTAAACTGAGCTCTATCTTGAATGAGATCTTGTATCTGTCCGCCTTCTGCGTCTGATACATCAGCAGGAGCTGCAATATTAAGGGCATCTTTTCATCGATAAATGACCCTTTTAATATTTTAGTTTCTTCTACATTGTGAATAATATGGTCTTCGTAGGCACTTTCAGTTTCAGGATGCTGGGCTTTTGTTAATACCATAATAGAAGATTCTTTTTTCTGTTTGACTATGATAACACCTCGATCACACGTTGATTTTAAAATGGATACTTCTGCATCTTCCACTAACTCCTTCATTTCTTGGTGACTTGTCTGGGTGGCTTCGTGCCTAGCAAGTGATTCCACACTTAAATTTTCTTCGACCTTTTCAATGATAACAACTTCTTCTGAGTTGCTTCGTCCTGCTTCGTGCATGGACACAGACACTTAGTCCATCCCACTCATCATCAGACTTCAAAAGGAGGGGCCCCTTCAACATAGCCCAGAATCAAGTAGTAGATAAATATATAAACGTGACACTGTACACACAAGCAGACGACACTGATATAACAGGATCATTAATTGCAGAAGCTATCATAAAACCATTGGCCACTAACCAACCTAATATATGTATCACCCAAAATAATCCTAGGGAAAGTCTCTCTTCATACAAAACATTAGCTTTATATGACAATTCATACTATTTGATACGGTTTTCAACCAATCAAAACAAACCTC
>JABUQX010085938.1:12500-15000 GCA_015478945.1 Trachelipus rathkii | reverse complement strand
CATCGTTTTAACAACAAGGAGTTGTTCATTAATTTACAGAAATGTTTCTCAAATTCATCCCTCGCTTCCTTTCTCTTTTTCGTGTTAGGATCAATATATGATTTCATCCAATCTCTCTGATCAAATTATAATATTCTATTTATTTTCATTAGTTTCATCTTAGATTCAAACGGCTGTGTTTTGAATTTCTATAGTGAGAATATAATCTTTATTATTCAAGTTTGGGACTAATTTTGAAACTTTATCTAACTTTATATTTTCTACTGCTAAGAGGTAATCGTTATGTAAATCTTGTTGTTCTTTAGGATTTTCTAAATCAACTTCTAAAATGTATCTTTTTTCCGATTCAACACTGAGATCCAAAATATCAAAATCGTTATGAGCATGATCCAATATTAGGGATTTTGGGGCCACATTTTAGCCCCCAAATAAAATGGTCATAAAATTCTTAATTCTCAGAAAATTTTGATGGGGAAAAAGAGCAAATCGTAGCTTTTTTTGACCTCTAAAACGTCATTTTTAACTGTTTTTCTGTGTCTGTAGTCATTGTTTCTGCGTTTTCATTTTTTTCCGAACCTAATTTTTTGACATTTTTTCGTATCAACTTTAAAAAAAATTTTCGAAATGACTTCAAACTTAAGATATGCATGGAAAAATTGTGCTCAGCATTTTCGAATTTCAAAATCTACTTTTTTTTTCAATTGCTGAGCACAATTTTTAAAAAATCAAAAAACTAGGATTTAGGATTTCTAATTTCCCGTAGGCAAATACTGAGATATTGCCAAACCATATAAATTATTCGCTTCTAGATAAGTGATATACCTATGCGGTTTATTTTTACCATTATTTTCTTTAATATACGGATTATTCGCCTTCGCATATCTATGTTATTGTACTAATTCCTCCTCTAATCTCCATTTCTATCATTAGCAACATATCCGGATCTTTCAATAAATCTAATTTTAATTTAGTTTCTTTTAATAATGCATCCCAAGATAACCCTTGAGGAGTGAAATAACGTGCTGGATCTAATTTATAAGTATCTAAACAAGTTGTTCTAAAATTTTCAAACACATCCGCTAATAATAATGTATCAGATTGTAAGTATAACATATGGTAATCTTTAAATGTTTTACAATTAAATTTTGTCCAGATAGTCTGCGCATGTTTGTAGTCCTCGTTTGTTATATCTTCATTATTTAAAATATTATAAAATTTCTCTTTTTTAGGTAATTTTTCATGATTAAACTTTGTTATATTATCCATCCAGTCGTATGGATAAATTCCTTTACGTTTTAGTAGCTGAAACTGTTCATCTTGATAATATTTATGTAAATTCTTTAATAAATTTTCATCCGTTAAATTTGATGCTAATTTAGCAAGAGATGAAGACATGAATCTGAAACTATCGATGAATCTCAACTCTATGTTATTTTTTTCATCAACTTTTATATACTGACTGAAACTTATATAAGTTTCATCCGTTTGAGGAATTGCTTTTAATTCACCATCGGTATGTCCAAATTCTTTAACGAATAAATGAGCATCGTATTTAGATAAGTTGTGCATTATTATTGGAATAAATTTAGGATTTCTAATTTGTAAATTACAACTTCTATGAGCAGGTCCTCTATATTCTCCTGTTAAATGATTATGGTCTCTTACTTTGAAATCTGATTGTGTATATTCTTTTTTACATACATAACAACGATTAGCATTTTCATGATTCATTTTCTTCTTCCGAAGTTAAATTCATTGGTTTGTTCATTTTCAGTAATTTATAAATTCTTTTTGATTCTGAAATTAAATATTCTACAAACGTTTTAGGTGCTTCGTTTCCTTCATATATTTCGAGCTTTGAATATTCATCTACATCACATTTCGTATAACAACACCAACTGTTTGGTTGATGTTTCTGTAGGTTAATGGTATAAGATTCTTTAGGATCTGGTTGACTCGTTTGTATCTTTTGTAAGGTGCTTTCAAAATCTTCATATGTAACAAATAGTTGTCTGAATTGTTTACAATACAGTTTAAATTGATCTGGACCTGCACTTATTTCCATTCTTACTGGAGTATGAATACTACATTCCGGTAAATGATTATCTAATAATTCTCTTTTATAAAATCTAAGTAAAGAATTTGACATGGATAAGTTTTCTCTTTATGATTTTTTACATCGTTTCACATATTCGTTATCATTTATATTTTGAATATTAATCAATCCAATTTTTGTCTTTTTATATTTAACTGGAGTTTCAATATACGAAGATTCTCTTAATAGTTTATATTTTGCTAGTTTTATCTCAAATTCCAAAGTTTATTGATATTCCAACCTGACCTTTGTTATATAAATTTACATATTTTTTCATCAATTTTATTAATCATGGAATGAATAGTATATTTTATTTGAGATATATATGTTTTACTGGTCATAGAACCACTATTAAACAAATTTTGAATTGTTTGTTTCCTTCCATGAGGCAAATATTTATAAAAT